>WBNM01035451.1:217311-339124 GCA_013399055.1 Ramphastos sulfuratus
CCATCTTGGGGTTCATTCAGTGGAAGGCCAGCAACAGAAGTCAAGCTGGCTGAAGTACTGGGAGCCAAAAATGACTTTCTCATGTCCCAAGCATACATCAATAACTAGCATGAAGCAATTAGCATTGCCCTTTGCCAGCTCTCTGCCACAAACAGGTTTTTCAGTTGGGCTCAGAGGAGGCTAAAGGGGGATCTCAAGACAGCTAATAACTATGGGAGGGGTAGCTTTAAAAGTGAGAGTGCTTCAGAATTTCTTCAGGTAGAATCACTACTTCCACCCTTAAAAGTGTGAAACTGGTGGAAAACCCCTGCCTTTTTGCAAGAGCATGCCTCCAGGAGCCTGCTGGCATAAGCCTGGGGTGTGACCAACCGTTAGTATGGTTTTGCCAATCTGTTTTATTTAAGTGCATGAAATAAAGCAGCAATTCTTGACTATTAGCTGCTTTGTTTGACTGGTAATAGTGCCTAAAAGGGGCTGAGACTCCAATTTGCTCCACTTGGAACTGCTGTTCCCTGTCAGAGTTCATAGACTGACTTTCAATGAGAGCTGCAGTGGGACAGTGTCTGAGTCTTGATCCTGTGTTGTTTGTCCTGAGCTTTTTTAAGGAGGTGGATGACAGACAATGAAAACTGAACACAAAAAGATTTGTTTGAGTAACTGCTCACTCGGGTGAAGAACGCAGTGTCTGCAACTGAGCACTCTACTTTCCTCTGCTGGACCCCCAGCAGGATACCTTCTCAGCAACCAGTTGCAGAGCCCTGGGAGGACACACACTTGGGATAACCCTGAGGGGCTTTTAACAACTGCCAACCTTTGAACGACCGAAAATTACTTCGGTGCCTACAAGTTCTCTGGACAAAAGGAGAAACCCAGCAAGACCACCAGGCTGAGACTGCTCCCGTGGAAGCTGGAGCTTTTCAAGTGAAGGGGTAGTTCAACGGGAGGGGAAGAGCTGGGCAGGGACACAGCCACAGCCATTAATCCCCTTGGGCTCATCTAATGAGAAACTAGAAAGTGAAGCTGAACGTGTAGATAATCTGTTTCATAACATTAACATTTAAAACAAGCCTATAATCATAATAAAAAAATAATTTCTCACTAAATATTTATAATATTTATTAAATAATAAATTGGTGTACTTCTAACGTCAGCTTTACTTCAAGGACATTTATTGTGCCTGCATCCCACTATATCTGAGGCAGACAGAACTGCTCTTCTGTGTACAAACTAGGCAAATGGGGCAGAAGACCAGGAAATAATTATCCCTGTGGAGCAAAGAAATGGCTGAAGAGAAGCCAAGTTAAAGCATCTCCCATGTTCCCTGGAGATATGTCCTTATCTTGATAATTGAAGGAACAATAAATAAATAAATAAAGTGTCTTATTTAGCCGTGTTGTCATCGTTGGAGCTCTTTGTCTGTAGCATAGTCAGAAAAAAAAACTTTTGGATTGATCTGGAGTGCACAGGCCTATTTTCTATTAAAGTGTATTAATGCCAGATTCTGTGCAATTAGTGAAAAGTCAATTCCCATTACTGGTTAACGCTATTGAGTATCTGCTTTCTTTAATAAAAACCTATGTCCAGCATAAAGACTATAAATCAATAAGCAGCCACTTTCTGAATCTATTCTGTCTCCTCCAAAAACGCAGAGAGTGCACTGCTGATTAGCAGGCAGAGCAGGATTAGGAGATCCCTGCCCCATGAGCGCTGACCTGCCCGCTGTGAGCCTTGCTTTGCAGTGCCCTGGCCACGGCAGCTGGCTTTGTGCTTTGCTGAAGCCTTTGCTCCTTTCAAAGAGCTGTACACATGCAAACTGGGGTTCAAGTCTTCACATTCACTTAGCAGCATCAAAGGCTGAGTTGGCAGGAATCTCCACGGAATGAAATCATCTTACATGTTCAACTCACATATATGTGTTATTAACCAGCAGCTGCTGCGAGTGCCTGACCAAACTTGGGACAGACTTTGGAGGTATCAAACAGCTCCTACCAACAGTGGCCAGGGCAGCCAGTATTTGCTGTGGGCAAGCCCTACTGACAGGGCAGCTAAGTCAGGCTGCAGAGTCCTGTCTCACATCTGAGAAGTGTACAGCTCTGGAGCCCCCAACAAAATAAGGACATGGAACTGTTGGAGTGAGTTCAGAGGAGGGCACAAAGGTGATCAGAGAGCTGGAGCAGCTCTGCTGTAAGGACAGGCTGAGAGAGTTGGGGCTCTCCAGCCTGGACAAGAGAAGGCTTCCAGGAGATCTTGGAGTGGCCTTCCAGTATCTGAAGGGGGCTACAGGAGGGCTGGGGAGGGACTATTTACAAATCCTTGTAATGACAAGATGAGGAGTAATGGGTTTAAACTGGCAGAAGGGAGATTTAAACTGGATGTTAGGAAGAAGTTATTTACAGTGAGGGTGGTGAGACACTGGCACAGGTTGCCCAGGGAGGTTGTGGCTGCTCCCTCCCTGGAGGTGTTCAAGGCCAGGTTGGAGGAGGCCTTGAGTGACCTGTTCTAGTGTGAGGTGTCCCTGCCTATGGCAGGGGATTGGAACTGGATGATCTTTGAGGTCCCTTTCAACGTAAACCCTTCTATGATTTTATGATGAAGACCAACAATTTCCAATTTAGCAGAGGAAGATTTGCAGTTCACAGCCTGGTGCTGCAAATTCGCTGTGTCAATTCCACAGCAGCTTTTTGGTGGAAATCCATCTCCTGTTGTAGGACTCTCCGAGCTTGTGCTGGGACAGCTGCCTGGGTGGCATGCAGGTGTAACCCACAGGGTATCTAACAGAGCAACCTGCAGGCTTCAGTCACAATCTGGTGGTGTTCAGTGATTGCTGTGGCAGACAGCTCAATGTTATGCTACCAGTATAGGGGAGCAGCAAACAGAAACCTCCCCTAAGTATGCTTTTGTAATGCTGTCTCCTAGGACAGAGCTTTTGGGTCTTTACATGTGGATTTCCATTCTCATGTGAAGGTGTGGCTGGTCAAGCCACTACTCAGGGCTCACCTTGCAGGAGCCAGACAGCCACAGGGCTTGAAATAATTTAAGGTGTTCACACAAGGGGATTATAGATTCTTCTTGGATTTGTGGGAGATGGTAACTACTTCAGGCTGGTGGGATGCTGCCTTCCCAATGGTAATCAAAAGAAATAGCAGGGATTTCTGAGGGTGAAATCATCTAAATGCTTAGCTGAAAATCAGATGGGGAGAAGTGGCAAAGGTCTTTTGAGCTTCAGTATACAGGTCTTCATGTCTTAACCCTCCACTCCAAATAAGGAACATGATTAGAAATTAACAATAAAAATAATTAAAAACACAATGAAAAAAATCTTGTCCTGGGCAAGAACAAGGCAAACAAGTATTGGAGGAAGAGTGAAAGAAGATGGTATTGCTCTGCTCCTGATTTTTTGTCTTAGTCTTGGTTTTCACTTGTGACTCATGGATCCGCAGAAACCCAAGGGCTGCTTCTGAAAAGTGAATAAAAGCTGAGAGCTTCTGTCAGTTGCCTTTGATTTGTTAATGGCACCTGCAGAACCAGGAGCAAAGGGAAGAACTGGGCAGCAGAAGTTAAAAACTGCTAAAGGAAAACAAAGATATTTTCTGCCTTTCCAGAGAAGCAAGGAAACAAAGCTGCTTTTCTTGGGTTAGCGATCATTTGCTAAGCAGATGAGTTGTTAAGAGTGAAGGTAGATGGCATTTAGACATAGACAAGACTGTTTGTAGAAATTTGCTTTTTATAGATCCACAGACAGTACTTTCCCCCAGAAGTATTATATTTTGATATAGCTGAGGAAAAGAATTTATCCTGTGTGATTTAATTAACCAATTGTGATTAACACTTTGTTACAAACACCGAGCAGTGAAAAATAGAAGCAAACTGCAAGATGTCTGGTAGGTAAACATTTTCTTTTAAACTGTTGACTGAATTTGAATAATGAATAAATTGGAGGAAATTGCAATCTGCTTGTAGAAGTTCCAGAAAGAGAAAAAGGAGCCAAGCTCATAAGGTAAATTATTAACGATGGTATATTCGCTTTGCTCCAGTTATTTGTAACGTAGGAAATGTGATTTGCCTGTGTATGTCATTTTAATATTAACTCAGTTGCCAGCTCAGATCCCAAATAATGAGACAGATCCAAGCCTTTCATTTCCAGAGAAGAATTTTTAATGCAAATGAAATCAATATGGCAAAACACTCTGCCCAAAGACAAGCTAAAACTTGGGTTTAGCTTTAACACCCGAGGACCCTCCATTTTCTTCACCTGTGGTGTGATAGAGATGCCTGCACTCAGGGGAGTTGCTCAGTCAGAGGATAAAGAGGCATGCTGCCTCACCTCGGAGATCACAAGCATGCTGTGACTTCATCTGCAGCAAGTTTGGGTAGGAGCAACTACAACAGTATAAACAAGAGTACAAAAACCATCACATGCTTAGACACAGCTGCATGCAGCTGGCAAAGCCCAAGCCAGGCAAGAGCTAGTGGGTGAGAGCTAACATCCGCCCTGGGACATTGCTGGGAAGCCTGCACTTCAGCAGGAATGTTGCACAACCTCCCTTCTTTCCATTTACAGTTCTTCCTTATTCTTCATAACTACACATCTCCAGCCCTTTTTTCTACACTCCCTATAAATATCTTCAATTACACCAAGTGCAGGAATACATTCCTATCAAAGGGAATTGCAAATTACAGCGATATTTTTAGATTGGAGCTTTTTGTTAATTTGGTTTCAGTGTTTCCCAGAAACACTGTGATTTATTGTCTGCAGCTGGTAACTGTGGGACAACTTTGGGCCTTATATTTACACCCCAGCATGCACACAGACTCACTGCTGCTTTTCAGGCTTTGCTTCGCCAACGCGTCTCAGCCTGAGGTGGACTCTTCCTGGGACTGAGAAGGTTGTCTGAAGCTTCACAGACCCATCCAAATCCAAGCAGAGCCAAAGCTGCTTTGCGTGTTGTTGAAGAATCACTGGCACTGGAAAAGGGACAATTCATCTCATTTACCATCTGTGTTAATAGCAGTGTGTGAGCAGATGGACTAGCAATGCCCATGAAAGCACCCATCAGGACAGAGCAGGTGACCTCCCCCCACAACTTTGCCTACTGATTTAATTGCTTGGAGAAGAGAAGGCTGAGAAGTGACCTCATCAATGTTTATAAATACGTAAAGGTTGAGTGCCAGGAGAACAGAGCCAGGCTCTGCTGGGTGATGCCTGATGACAGGACAAGGGGCAATGGGTGGAAGCTGAGGCACAGAAAGTTTCGTTTAAACACGAGGAGGACTTTTTTCCCTGTGAGGGTGACAGAACACTGGAATAGGCTTCCCAGGGGAGTTGTGGAGTCTCCCTTTCTGGAGATATTCAAAATCCTCTTGGACACATTCCTGTGTGATCTGGTCTAGGTAATCCTGCTCTGGCACTGGGGTGAGCTTTTGAGGTCCCTTCCAGCCCCTGACATTCTGTGAGTCTATGATTCTGAGTGCTCACAGCAAGGTTCTTCATCACAGCATCCACTGTGATCCTGCTCATGATGTTAACTACGTCAGGGCTATGGTTGTGAGCCCTTGTGCTGACTCTGGGGAGGCCACTGAAACAGCATCTGAATATGCCACACTACTACTTGATGTACTGAGGCCTCAGTGGAACTCAGCACTGTCTCCACCGCACAACTCACATGAAACCCTCATGATCCTTGTGCCAGGGATCCTGGTGCCAACATGCTAGCCAAGGTGGATTTGAGTTTCCTGGTCCTGATGGTCTGAGAAGTCTTAAAAGGCACCACAGCAGAGACAAGGAGAGGACCTACGTTTTGTTTAGATAGGTAAAATGGGTCCTTCTGGTGTTCCATGTAAATTATTGACATTGTCCTGAGGATCAAAGGGAAATGTCGGACTGGAGTTTAGCTTTGAAGCTGCTTAAAGAGAGAGAGAGAGAACCCTCTTATTTTAAAGGAAGGACAGGACTTTGAAGGGCATTCACTAGGAAGCTGGGGAGATTCCTTAAGAGAGCAGAGCTTCTCTGGGGCTCACCCTGTGTTCTGGTACTGCTGCAACTCCCTCTACCTCATCTTCCCAAAGTTGTGCTTGGAGCACTTGTATCAGAAAGGGAGGACTGAACTGGTATGCAGGCTCAACCCTGCTGGCTGAGCTCCCCATGTCCTTGTCACACAGCATCTGTGTGAGTAGGAAGGGTTGTTCTTTCAGCCCTTCTGTGTTCTGTCCATTGAAGAAGGACTTGATCCTCAGTGAGGTCAAATTCACTTTTGGCCTTTTCAGAGACCTCTGCAGTGTGGCCTTGCTCTGGGTATGAATGAGCATAACGCACAAGGGAGGAAAATTTGGTTGCATTAAAAGGTTGGACCTAGTTCTATTCACTGCAGATAACAACCTATGCTGTTGGCTTTCATGACATGGGCAGCACAAAGCATCGAGTGTAAGCGTGGACCTTGCTGTAGCTGATTATTTGTGTGGTCTCTCTCTAACAAAAATATGCAAACCCACATTTCACAGGTCTGTTGCAAGAAGGAAGGCAGAAGACAATAATGTATCAAAACTTAAAGCTTACTGCATCAAGCATTTCCATCAGCTGCAAAGCCCCACACCCAGTGGCCACAATCTGCAGTGCTAGGTCACACCAGTACGGTCTCATGATGCTGACAGTGGCAAGAGAATTAAATGTTACTCATCTGGTCCTAAATCTGGTCCTTCTGAGCAGAAACAATAGTGAGAGTTGGCTCTTTTTTTTTTTTTTTTTGGCTTGATCAAAGCCTGTGCCAAGTCCCCTGGAAGGATCATCTACAGGCTTCAGTATACAAAGACAATAACCTTGTCAGGCATAATTCAGGTCTGATTTTCATACTGCAGAAGGATAGCAGCTCTGGTGGGGTTATATCCAGATAAAAATGTCTCTTTATTTAATTCAAAAGGTGCTGGACAAGAGGTGAAATCACTGTGCAGTGTGGTCCAATATCTTCCTCATTTATAGGCCTGGCAGGAATGTACAGCTCTTACTGTCTTGAGGTGGATCCAGCTTTCAAACTGAGCTTATGTTGCTGAGTTGCCCTGCACAGAGGCTAGGACTATGATGGTTTCTTAAAGGCTTGGAAGTTTCCCCTCTTCTTATTTTCCACTGACTGGTTCTGTATTCCCCAGAGGTTCCTTGTTAACAGCACAGACTATCACCAAAAATTAAAAATAGGAAAGGAGGAGGGGCAGGAGAGGAGGGATGAGAATAACAAGACATACCTGGAGCAGTCCTCACTGTATATTCCCTCTGTGTCCCACTGACGGTGTCATGCAGCAGGGAAATTGTTCTATCAGTGACTATGTTAGATTCATGACCCCACCACAACCTTGAATTGGCCTTTAGTTGTCGCTGATGGGAACTGAAGAACAGCTCCTGTCGACATGATTGCTGCTCTCCAATGAATCAGAACACGCAGGGCACAGAGCAGCACATTAAACTAGCAACAGAAATATATCACTGTACTTTTATATAGATGTATTGCTTTTGCCCAGGCATATAAATGATTGGGCTATCCACTTATTTTTTTTCCAAGGACTATAAATTAAAAATAAGCTAAGGGTTTTGAAATTATGTTCTCTCTCTCTCCCTTCCCCTCCCCCTCTCCCCCCTTTCTCTCTCTCTCTCTCTCTTTTTTTTTTTTTTAAGCTGGGTAGCTATTTTAGTTCTACAGTAAAACATTTTAAAGGTAATCTTACTTCCTATGTCTACCTGACCACCCTTTATCCAAAAGAAATTTCTACTTCTGGATCAGGTAATTTAACATTTCAGGGTGATCACACTGTATGCACCCCTGTGCTTCTCCTGCAACTAATGAGCACTTACAGGGCTGTAATTTTTAATTTAGTAAGACAAATATCTGAAATGGAAAAAATCTTTGTAGGTCATGTGTTGGGGGGGGGGGGGGGGGGGGAGGGTTTCCCACCCTAAAAAAATATTTCATAAAATAGGATTATTTCAATATACCCTAACTAAAGATCTTGAAAGTTAGTTTGATGTACAGCTGCATAATTTAATGTGCTGCCTCAAAAAGAGAAATGTTTCATCACTGAACCTAATTTAATTTTTGCAACTTTCTCTGCTTGCTGATTGAGTCAACTTTTTTAATCAACAAACTTGCAGAGACTGGGATATGTTTTGTCCATTGCATGTTTCCAGCTCTTTGCAAAGAATTTACTGCTTGCTTACCAGCTTTGCAGCCAGATGTAGAAGCAATAAGCAAGCTGCTTCCCTTGTATTCTTCTCCTATCCTATATTTCTTTCTGGGGTGAAATGCAGAACAAGAAACCATGCAGGAGCCCATTCTTTATGGTGTGAGCTGAAGGCAGGCAGGTATTGCAGTGCTTGCTCCAGTGGCAAGCAGGCAGCCCTGCAGCTGAGCCCTGGAAGCCCTTGCACAGGCAAGCAGCCCTCGGTCAGACAAGTGGAGCAACTGAGTTCTGTGAGGCAGATATTTCCTACCAGGATCTGTGGGACTGGGCCTGCCAGATTGCCTTCTGCTAGTGCTTTTTTAAATGTCTTATAACAAAACACTCTATTTTTTTAACTTTACTTTTCCTGGATGAGTTGCTAAAGAGGGTTGGTGTTAACCATGTGCCTGTGTGCCAGATGAAATGAATTTGCTGTCCACCAACATGTGACCTAGTCAAAGAAAATAAATGAGCTGGTTACAGCTATGTCCCCTCTCCAGAGTCATAAACACTGTAACAGCAATCCCCATGTACCATTTAACTATTTAACCAACCTTTGCACAACTGAATCTTTACTGTATACTGTGTACAGGCAAAATTAGTAAGGTATAAAATAAACCCCCCTGGCTGCATTGTTATCTTTTTAAAAGACCAGAAGTTACCAGATCTAGTGATGAAATGGTCATTCAACATCCTGAAGATTCAGCCAAACCCAATCCAGGATATCAATGTTCCACTATGCCATGGTCATGACAATATTTAACAATTAAATCTTTTTTTGGTCTTCTGAGCAGCAAGTGTAATAGCAAAAAAAAAAAAAAAAAAAAAAAAAAAAAAAAAACCAAAAAAAAAAAAAAAAAAAAAACACCACAAAAAAAAAAAAAAAAAAAAAAAAAAAAACCAAAAAAAAANTAAAGACCTGGAGAGGGTGGAAAAGTCCAAAAACCTCCTAAGCATTTAACTGCCTAGGATACATCACACAGTCACAGAATGGTGTTAGAAGGGAACTCTGAAGATCCAACCCCCTGGCAGAGCACAAAACTATTGACACCTCCACCACCCTTCGCTGTTGCCACCTAGCCACTGTGCTTTAATTCCTTAGCTGCTCAAGTGCCTCCCAGTAAACCTTTCTAAATGCTCTTGGCATAGCCAGAGCTTGCTGAAATCTTCAGTGTGCTGTGCACTTCAGTACCAAGCATATCCTGAAAGCCTACCAAGGCTCACAACTATCCCAGGTGGCTAAAGGGTGGAGAGGAGCAGCTCCTCTTCATCCTGTTTTTGCAAGGAAGGGAACCACAGCTGAAGGAGAAAGGATTTATAGTGCTCTTCTGTGTGGAGACAAACACTTTGCTTGCCTTGAAGGATGAGATGAGAACTCAACCACCCTGTGTTGGTTAGTTGAGGCAGCTCTAGGCAGCTCTCCATTGAGCCTGCTGTCTTCCAAAGCATGGGCCCAGTGAAGCCTGGAGCACTGCCCAGAGAGGCCAGCTGGCAGGCTTGAAGTCTTCCCTCACGATGCCACCATCTAGACAGACAAGTCTCCCTGGGGATTTAGTCTCTTCCAGAGCCCAGCTGAAAGTCTATATTCTTACTGTAAGGGATGCTGATAGCTTCTTCTCCAGATTATACATAATATAAAAAAGTAAAATCATTCTATTTCAAGAAAAAACTATATTTGGCTTAGTGGCTGAAGGACTTCCCCAAAGCATCTGGATCTCTCCTGGGTACACGTGCCATTTGCCACGTGGCCTTGGGAAAGCCAAGCAGCTGGCAGTTGTTTGCTGAGCTGGGGAGTCAGGAAGTTTTGGGTTCCTTTTTCCAGAGCCGCTCTAAGCATTGCCTTTCTAATTGCTTTAACACATGCACATTATTTACAAATTGACTTCTGAGCATGACTGGTGCTAAATTCTAGGCCTAAAGAAGTTCCATGTCTGAGGGTTTGCTCCTAAGCTGCTTTAGGCTGTGAGAACAAGTCTATTTTCCTTACTCTCCTGTCAGACTTGGAGAGCAACTGCTGACTGCAAAGGTATTTCTTCCTGTGCCCATAGCTGGCTCTTGCTCTTCTCTCAGAAAGTGATGATTTCTTGCTGAGCTGGGGACCAGCTGAGGCATTTCCCTCTAGAGGAGGGAGCACCAAGGCTGTGAGTCCAGCAAGTCTCTGCAACTCCAGGGAGAAGCACACCCACACGTTGGGCTTTTTTTTTTGGTAAAATACTAATTCTCTTCAAAGGCAAGGCAAGAGCTCTCATGAGCAGCCATGGAAAAGAAAGAAAGTGAGAAATTGCCAGAAACTGTCTCAAAGTGGGGCAGCAGTAGCCAACAGGCAGTACGGCTCTCCAGCAAGGTGCTTTGGGTCCAGAACTACTCACATCCAACTGCACCTCAAATCTTGCCCCTGATCTTAAGCAAGGTGAAGTTTAAGTTCTCAGCTGTCTTGTAACCACCACTCAGACAAACATGAAATACTTCCACCCCGTAAGTATAACAGGCACTTGAAGGACACACAGAAAGTCATTACTGAAAGGTGCTAACTTTTCTGATAATAAATTAGTTTTCTGACTCCTCGAATGCTTTGTCAGCCCAGGCAGGAGATTGTTTTATAGCACAAGTCTGGCGTCCTGTTTGCTTATTGATGCTATGAATGTCCATGATTTTATTGAGGGTTTAGGTTATCACCAGCTGTTGAGATGATTATACAGAGGGGAGGAAAAAAAAAAAAAATCTTGCAATGTCCTCGCCTGATCTATTCAACTGTTCCCCCAGCAGCTCACGTGAAGGGGAAGGTTGACAAATTTCTGATATCAAGCCCAGCTGTCAGAACAACACGGGGTAATAGCTGTCCTTGTCAAACACACCAATTAATTCACCAGCACGTCAATGGAGGTATAATTGATAGACTCCACAATCTGGCTGAGTAATGAAAGTCAAAAGCATTACTAAGACCATTTCACCTCCTAGGAGATCCCTGAGCTGTGAGCATCGTGCTGAGGGGCACTTAAAAACACCCAAACCCACTGCTTTCTGCAACAGTAGGCAGAGGTTTCGCACCAGTCTTCATTTTAAGGGTATGAAAGGATGTGAAAAGAAAGACTATGGGGCAATGGCATAACGTGGTGTACTGGCAGTTTATCCAAATACTCCTTAAAGCAGAGTAGAAGATACAATTAGAGGACTTGTTTCTGCGGGAGAAGCGGTGTGTTCCGGAGGGCTTTCCTCTAATGAGGGAGTTGTTTGCATTGTTTTCAGAGGAAAACGTGGCCATTGTCTTAGAAGCTGCGGTTGTGGGAAGGCAGTGTCAACTCAGCAGGCTCATTAGCATAATCCTTTGTCTGACTCAGAAATGTTTGTTAAAGAACTTCTAGAACGGCAACAACAAAATTTAAAAAATAAATAAATTGCTATTAGAGTCCCCTGGCTGTTGTGCTAACCCATCCACTTCCAGTGCAGACTGTTTTTAATACATGGGTTGAGGTTTTCTGGCTTCAGAAGCTGGGGTTTATATCACTCACTCGTTTGTATTAGAAACAAAATGAAACAACACAACAAAAAAAACCTCAACACCAAGCAAACAAAACAAACAAACAAAAAAACCCCAAACCAAAACCAAACCCCAAAACCCAACCAAATGAAAACCCCCAAACAACAAATCCTCCTTCTTAGGGGCAATGGGTGGAAGCTGAGGCACAGAAAGTTTCACGTAAACATGAGGAGGGATTTTTTTCAGTGTGACACAGCACTGGAACAGGCTCCCCAGGGGGATTGTGGAGTTTCCCTTTCTGGAGATATTAAAAATCCACCTGGACGTGTTCCTGTGTGATCTGGTCTAGGTGATCCTGCTCTGGGTGAGCTTTCAAGGTCCCTTCCAGCCCCTGACATTCTATGATTCTGTGGTGGCATGTGCCAGCTAAAGCAGCTCTGTCCAGTCAGCCCTAGCAGCAGCCTGGTACTCATAGCTGTGTGCTCAACACTGGAAGAAAATACAGAATCAACTCTTTAGGGATACATCCAAAACCCACACAGGATAGCAAGACAGCATGAAAAAGAACTGATGTTGGCCAAAAACCTGAGCAGAGTGGGTGCTGCCCTGTTGTGTGTTTGAACCAGGCCTCTCCTCCTGCTCTTGCAGACAACGAACCACAGAACCTTAGAGGTTGGAAGGGACCTGCAGAGATCATCAATTCCAACCTCCCTGCCAAGGCAGGAGCACCCTGCAAGGTTAGCAGTGTTCCTCCTGGTACACAGCTAGCTGTTCCATGCAGGAATAACATACCTGAATTCCCCGGGGGCATGAAGAGGTACATTCCTATATTGACCCGTGAAATTTGCCTCACTTCCTTTCAGCTCAGCTGGGCTGCAACCACTGGGAATGCTGCGGGAAGGAATTTAGACTCATCAGTAACATTTACATTTGCTTGAGAAATATCTGCTTGCTAGAAAGAGCAGGCTGCAAAGTCAAGCCTGCTTTCCTGTGCTCAGAGCTGGCACAGAGCATGCCTGAGAGCCCTGGGGAGGGAACTGAGCCACCTGGGATTTTACTCCATCTTCTGAGAGCCTGAAATAAGAAAATGGGGCTTCTAAGAGAATTTTGGGCAGCATTTTGTGGGGAGGGACTGCAGGAATGGTTCTTCGGGCAGGTCAGCAGCTAACTGAAAGACTTTACAACCACAGGCAGTGAGGGGAACAGCAAGTGAAAAAGGATTGGCGATGCTGGGTGGCTCTGCTTTCCTGCTTCCTAGGATTTATGTGCTTATGGATGAATTTAATACTTGGTGATCAAAAGAGTTCAAATAGTGGTTTTATTAATGATTTCAGCATAACCCCTAAATCCCAGGATGGCAGTAGAAATCTTCAGCTTGGTCTTAATCTTCTGACACTTTTTATTAAGAGCTAAATTAAGTGCTGTTGCCTTATGATAAAGCAGCTTACAGGAATGTGAACTGCAGCACTGTCACTGCAGTGTGTGTACACTCTCTGCTCTGATCTCAGGTTCTAGTCAGACCAGCTGGGTCTTTCCCCAGAAATTACTCACTGAAGGGAAACATCTCCCTTTCAGCTTTTTCTGTTGATATTTGGGTAGTTCTCAGCTGGTCTTTTTGACTGTGGCTCTGAGTTTGCAGAGTGTTGCACAGTACCACCTGCATTTCTCAGGTTCTATCACTGCTGCAGATATCCCCAAACAGAAGAGCCCAAGTCCACACAGATTGTTTTGGCCCACAGCTGCCACTCTTCCTGTTTTCCCAACATGCGTTCAGTACCTGTTAAAGATCTCTGCAGGGCTCCCAGCATGTACAACTATAATGCACTTTACAGCAAAGACTTACCTTATTCTGGGGTCTAGGACAGTGCCATCTGTGCTTTGTGGACAAGGAAATATTAATATGCCTCAAAGAAATATGAGAATCATCTCATCATTCCTCTTTTTCTCTTCCTCCCACCTGCTCCCCAAAGTATATTGATCTTTGATGGGCTTGTTTTCTTGAGTCAATATGGGATGGAAATAAGTGATATTTGAAGCTGTTCTCAAACCTCAAGATGGTTTATTCTGGGCTTTGTTCTCTCAGTCCCAAAGATGACTCACTTTCTAAGGTAGGCATAGTCTTATTTGGTAATTAAGGGTAATTCCATCCCCAAAGACCACATCTGCCAGCCCTAGTCTTCACTTTGGAGCTATGAGATATTGTAAGATTTCTGAGTGCCTCGAATGAAGGACAGGGACTGTGGGGTTGACATGCTATTGTACTTGCACTGCTCTCTCAGGGGGGCTGGCAAGGACCCTGCTATTGCAGAATCAGGTGGTAATACTGAAGCCAGGTAAAAACATTTTTCTGGTTTCTTCATCTTTCTTACACTGGGGCCCCAGAACTGGATGCAGTATTACAGATGTGGCCTAACACGTGGCAAGAACAGAGGTCAAATCACTTCATCTACTGGCTTTGCTCTTTCTGACACAGTCCTGATGCTGTTGAGGTCCTTAGCTGCCTTGGCACAGTGCTGGCTCCCGTTCAGCTCACTGCCCCACCCACCACGTTTCAGCATGGCTGCTCCCTGGTACTATATCACAGGGTTAGTCCCTCCAAAGTGCAAGACTTTGTGCGTGTCCTTGCTCAGTTTTGTAGGTTTCTTGTTGGCACACTCTCCACTTTGATTCCATCCCTTCAAGCCCTCCAAGGTCTCTGGATCAAAGGTGAAATGCTAATGCTGTCTTAATGTTCCCACACACACTGTGAGGAGGGCAGGATGTTATACTGGCAGAGCCTATTTCTTAAAATGCATCTAGGATACATCCAGAGAAGAAAAAAGAGGAAGCAATGGAGTCCATGGACACAGAGCATCTCCCCATGCCTCCACACTCCCCCAGCCTCAGGTTAGTTGAATCCCTGTTTAGTATAAGATATGTGGCAATATCTCAACGTTGTGGCCTTCAGTGAACACAAGGTTTAAGACTTGAGGGAAAGACATCCATAAATTCTCTGAGTGATGAATGGTTGGCTGTTTCATTTCAGTACTTTCTGCTACAGATGTTTAACATTTTTTTCTTCCAAGGGCATATGCCAGAGAACAGAACAAGGAGAGGTTTTCATCTGAGTACTTACATCTCTGATACAAAGCAGGCATGGTCTCAGAGGGCCAGCAGAGCCAGAGCAGTTACACATGGAGCATCCAAGTCAGGAAGAAGAATGGAAACACAAGCGGGTTATGGTCTTGACAGAAGCCTGACAATAAGTGATGTGCTTAGCCAGGCAAGGTGGAAGTTGTGATGTGCCCAGCTGGCAACTGCTGGTGACTTAATACTCCCAGACCGAGGCTGGGGGCGAGATGATATCCCCAGTTGGTTGCCAAGGCTTGCCTCAGTGCGTTCCCATTTGTACATGTGGCTTCTCTACACAATGAGAAGGGTGGGCAAAGTGTAATAAAGCAGCTGGTCTATTAGAAGCTAAGCTTCGTGGAGAACAGCACAAACATGCAGAATCCCCTTAATCTTAAACTTTATTACCCTAGATAATAGGCTTTGGTACTGACAACAATCAGCTGAAATGCAGAATTGTCTTGGCTCCTGCAGCACCTGCCATGTCAGTCAGTCAAAAGCCATCTCCTGCTGCACAACAAAGTGGCTGCTTGGTACAAGCAAGCTGTAAGTTTTGTTTGTTTTCCTTGAAAAGGCTGGGGAAAGCTGGGCATCCTGCCTCTGCAGATTTCAGTCTGCACTCTGAACCTGCTGCAGGGAAAAGGCTAAAGCCATGTGAAACCCTGCTTGCTTGCTTTACCTTTGAGGAGCTGGAGAAAGGCATCATTTGTCCAGTGAAGCCCACTCGAAAGAGCAGGGCTTGTTATTCCTGCTCTGAATTAGGTCAAGCTTCCCAATACTGACCCAGCAATGAGAAAGGGAAATACCAGGAAACCTGCTTGTAAAGCCTTTATCTGTTTCATCTGTCTCTGGTATGGAATTAATTTAATTATGAGAGGCACAATTCAGATGAAGCATCTCTCATTCTCCTTTTGGTGGAAAATTTGGACCCTGAACCCAGCGCACACATGAGATATCCATGCCTTTAAGTAGGCAGATAAAGAGAGCTTTCAAATAAAAGACTTTACAAATTGTCTTGGCTTTATTAATTTTTTCTATGGTTTGGGTTTTTTCTATGTTAAGTTTTTCCCCCACAGTTCTACAATCGAAAGATGAGGTTAAAAAAATGCTCACCGTAAACTGTTCTTTTAGTTAGAAATATTTCAATATGAATTTTGGTTAAGAGAATACCTAAAAAGTGACAGAGGGTAATTTTTAAATCATGAGAAAGAGTAATTCTAACAAAAACTTGTGCCCATTATTTCAACTTCTCCGTGCCCTCTAACAACAGCTGCTACAGGCAGTGCAGCAGCAGCTCACGGTGCAGGAAAATGAGCTCATTTAGGTAGGTCCAGGCAGGATAGTTAGTAAGTCTAAATGTCATAAATAATCTTATGAACATTAAAGCTCAACCTAGTGAGTTAATTTTGATTCTGTTTTATTCACAGAATCACAGAATTAACCAGGTTGGAAAAGGCCTCTAGGATCATTGAGACCAACCCTTTCACCTTACCCTTCTAATTACCTAAACCATGGCACTAAGTGCCTCATTCAGTCTCCTCTTAAACACCTCCAGGGATGGTGACTCCACCACCTCCCCAGGCAGCCCATTCCAATGCAAATCACTCTTTTAGTGTAGAACTTCTTCCTAACGTCTACCCTGAACCTGTCCTGATGCAGCTTGAGGCTGTGTCCTCTTCTGTCCCTGGGTGCCTAGAAGAAGAGACCAATCCCTGCCTGACCACAACCTCCTTTCAGGTAGTTGTAGAGAGCAATGAGGTCTGCTCTGAGCCTCCTCTTCTCCAGGCTGCACACCCCCAGCTCCCTCAGCCTCTCCTCACAGGGCTGTGCTCCAGGCCCCTCACCAGCCTTGGTGCCCTTCTCTGGACATGCTTCAGCACCTCAACATCTTTCTTAAATTAAGGGGCCCAGAACTGGACACAGCACTCAAGGTGTGGCCTAATCAGTGCTGAGTACAGAGGCAAAAGGACTTCCCTGGTCCTGCTGGCCACACAATTCCTGATACAGGCCAGGATGCCATTGGCCTTCTTGGCCACCTGGGCACACTGCTGGCTCATGTTCAGTCACCTATCAACCAGCACCCCCAGGTCCCTCTCTGCCCAGCCGCCCTCCAGCCACTCTGTCCCCAGCCTGTAGCTCTGCATGGGGTTGTTGTGGCCAAAGTGCAGAACCTGGCACTTGGGCTTGTTAAATCTCATGGTGTTGGACTGTGCCCATCTGTCCAGCCTGTCCAGGTCCCTCTGCAGAGCCCTCCTGCCCTCTAACAGATCGAGACATGCTCCCAACTTGGTGTCATCTGCAAACTTATTGATGGAGGACTCAATCCCCTCATCCAGATCATCAGTGAAGATATTAAACAGGACTGGCCCCAGCACTCATCCCTGGGGCACACCACTAGTGAGTGGCTGCCAACTGGCTGTGGCACCATTCACCACTACTCTTTGGGCTTGGCCCTCCAGCCAGTTCTTGACCCAGCACCAGAGTCTTTCTCTTTTAATGTTTAGTATTTCACTGTCTCCTCTGAAGAAAGGGATGAGTGGAGAATAAAAAGAAATAAATGGAACCCATCAGTGTATTCTGACTTGCAGAACTATAGAAAGACAACAGAAGGTGCATTGAAACTTGCCTCTACCTGAAGGTAGAAGCAGTTAAGCCTGAAACACGGCAGCAGTGACCTTCCAGCTGCACACAGTGAGTGGTGGGAAAGCATTGTCACAGCAGAGCAGAAGCCATCAAGCAAACTGGCAGACAAGAACTGGGTAACAAGGAAGCCTGAAAGAGGAGCTTGGTACCATGTCAGCAGAACTGTAGAAGAAACACTGCTTCAAGTCTGAGTTACCTCACAGAGTCACAGAATTATTCAGGCTGGAATAAACCTCACCTGAGTTGCTTTGAAACTTTTCTTCTTGTCCAAGCAATTGGAGAGCTCCCACCAGTTCACAAGCTTTATCCTGTCTCAGTAGGACCAAACTCCCCTCCTTCGGTTGGCTCCACTTCCCCTGGCAGACACGACCGAGACACCTCAGCTTCCTCTGCGATGCTGTATTGATTTCTGGCAGTCTCTCTTTCCCTAAGGAATTGATTGCACTAGATCAAATTAAGAACAATCTGAGCATTTAATGGGGCTCCTTCAATACGATGAAGTTTGATTGCCTGAAGTTGAAGTTCATGATAATTATTTATGCTGACGGCAGCCTCACAGCCAATAAAGACTGACCTGTGCCTGAAGGCTTCAGTCTCTCCATTAGAGAATTATTTTTATCCTGCTGTGCTTACCCAATACACATACTTCTTCTTGTTAAACATGGCAACGATGACCAGAGAACAAAATGCATTCTATTTCCACCAAAGCTGCTGTCAGAATTCTAGCTTTGCTTCGGTTCTCTTACCAGATTAAACTCTTGTGCCTGACTAGCAGCAGCCAGTCAGCTTCATAAAATCATAGCATCACATGGTTGGAAGGGACCTCCAAAGGTCATCTAGTCAAATCCCCCTGCTAGTAAGCACAGACAAGTAGATCAGTTTGCTCAGAACCCCATCAAGCCTGACCCTGAATATCCCCAGGGATGGGGCCTGTACCTGCCCACTGGGCAATCTGTTCCAGTGTGCCACCACCCTCACAGTAAAAAACTTCTCCCTGCTGTCCAATCTAAATCTCCCCCTCTCTAGTATAAAATCATTGCCCCTTGTTGTAGGGCTATATGCTTTTGCTATATGCCTCCTTCTCTTGAGCAGCCAGCCCTGCTCCTTCGGTCATGCTTTTCTCCCTGGTGCAGATTTCTTCCTGTGTGCAAGTTGTTGGTATTAGAACTTTCACCTGCAGGAAGAGCTGCCCTGCCTTACACAGTAATTCACCAGCCAAGGATCAGAGCAGAAAACTTACTCTCCTAGCTTGTCTAAATGTAAAAATTATGTTCTTTGAGAGAGAGTTTGTGCAACAGTCAGAAAACATGAAAGTGAAAGTGAAGCTGCATGGAGGCAGCAGCATCCCTGGGCCAAGACTCACTCTGGCAGAGCAGCACAGCTCCAAACACACTGCTTTGGCCAGGCAGAAAAGCTGCACTCATAAGCTGGCAGCTGATCAAAGAGGGAAAAGCATATTTGAGAGCTTCCCTCGGATGGTTCTGTTTGTTTCCTGTTTTGGCTTTCAGTTGCTGGAACTTTGTATATGTTTTGGTTAAGCTTTTTTAAAACCCTTTAAAGGAGACCTTGTCTCAGCAGGTTGCTCTGAAATCTAACAAAACCCTTGAGGGGCCAGGCAAAAGGAGGATGGAGCTGCCCCCCAGTACTGGTCAGGCTTTGCATTTGGGGAGGGAAGTTGGACACTTGGAGCAAGAAGGGGATTTTTGGCAGTATGGCTTGATCTGATCAAAAAGGTTCAAACCTGCTTCTCATTTAAAACTAAATAAAATATAGAAGGAAGAAGTCAGGGAGGCAATAGGAAGCTGCTCTGTTCTGCTGAGCTGTTTGGGCCAGTCACAGCTCTGCTGTAAGTTCTTCAGTAACACTGAACTGAACTTGGGGTGACCTTCGCAGGCAAGAGTTGCTTTAGCATCAGTTTGACGACAGCAGCAAGAAACTCTCTAAAAATAAGCACAAGCTTAAAATAAATTTCAGCCAAGGAGACCTACCTGCTCATGTGAAGGATCCAGTGCATCTCTCATGTTTCCCATCATTAGCATCACAGCTCTTGGCAGTTTGAAAAACGACACTTTTCAAGGGATTTCCAATGCTTTCTGCTCCAGTGTCTAACCTGGCAGGGAGCCAGCCAGGACAGACAACAGGTGGCCTTTAAAGGAACCTCATGGGGCAGCTCTGGGCCACCATCTCTGCTCATTCACCCCAATACCTAGCTTATTTAAAGGTGGGACATGAAACCAAATTTAATTGCAGTGCCTGCAATAAGCATCTTTCCTTGCCCTGTAGCTGTAAATGGTCCATTTAAAACAGCTACAGCATACCTTGCAATGTTAAGTACCCAAAACCCCACCCAAAACTTACTTTGTTAACCTTGTGAGGGGAGAATGAGGCAACTTTCTGCCCACCAGCAGGAAAAGAGGAAATTTCAGCTGCAACTGCTGGAAGAAGTACTTGTTCTTGAAGAGGGGCCCACAGGACACATACAGAGTAGGAGGCACATTCACAATTCCAGAGCACTTTTAGAGGATTCCCCATTATAAGTAACCACCTGGAAATTAGTCCTTACCCTGGTGCCAAGGCAAGGTACCCCTTGCTGCTGCACTGAATCTGAGATCCAGGAAACCCCAACATTCACTTGATTTGATGGGAAGTAGTTCTTCTTCCAGTAGGGAAGATGAAAGCAGGATGAAGTTTGCTTTTGCTAGCCCATGGAAGTAGTTCTTCTTCAAGTAGGGAAGAAGAATGCCTTTTATTTAAGCAGGATGAAGTTTCCTTTTGCTAGCCCATTCTGTGCTGGCACACAAGGGTGTCCTCTCAAAGGCTGAGGACCAGGAGCTGGTGAGGGTGAAAGCTGTCAGCTGTGCTGTGTGGGCCACAGGATGACCTTTGATTTGGTGGGTGATGGAGAAGAGAGACAAATTACTGTTCTCTGGCTAGGTTGGGGACTGACCTGTTGAAAGGCAGCAAAGGGGAAAAGGACGTGGGGGNCTCTCAGCTGACTTCTTGCAGGCAGCTGCATCACAATACAAACTACCAAGAGAATGTACCTGTCCACCTTGCATACCTCTTCTTATTAATGTTTTAGAGAATGGTATGTTTGAAACAGGCTGTTTGGGCCATTGGGGATGAACAATAAACACATGTATGGAATTGCACATGACAATCAGTGAGCAATCCAGGCTCCTGTGTTCTATCCTCAGAGGAAGGATTTCAAGTATTTAAGGAATCTGTATCAAGTTCCAACTGTCTATAACAAATATATAGAAAATAAAATGCTTTGAGCTTTAAATACCAGCTCCAGAGAGATCAGACCTGCTTTCTCTGCATACTGTCACTCATAAATGGGGCTCTTTTTCTTTTCCCTCCCTCCCTCAGACCCCAGCTGTAAACTGAAATACTCACCTGAGAGCAGATATTCAAACCCAGGTAGCCCTAACGCAGCACTTTCTCCTCTGACAAACCAGAGAACTGACTTCTGAGAAACATAAAAATGAAGTAGTCTACATCCTTCACTTGTTTTCTGATTAAATACACTTCTGCTCTATCATCACTGATGGGGTCAGTTTGGTCCAGCAACTTTTGATGAGACAAAGTGGTGGACTTGCTGTTGGCTTTTTTTAAGTGCCTACATCTTAGGGGAAAAAATGGCTATATCAGCTCACTAAATAACAAAACTCATGAAACTGCTTATTTTAGTCATCATTTGAACTAGCAGCAATTATGCCTGTAATAGGAAAATGAGGTTTTAATGCTGATTAATGAAACTGCTAAACTGTCAAGACTGCTATGGGTCCCTGGAGACTGTCCCCTAAAATAGTTGCCGTCGTATGTGTGATATGGCTTTTTTTGTAGGACCAGATGTGAAGCATATGGTGACCTATTACAGTAGGGATGAGCCATAAGTCCTGGTTGAATTATACTGGGCAAACTACCTAAAGGGAAAGATAACATCCAGTGATTATGATAGGATCATGGCAGCTTTCTAGGGTGGAAGGGACAATGATGGACTTGGGAAGTTGCCTAGCTCTGTTAATTGGTCCTGCCTGATAAGAGTAACACTTATTCTGCTATGCTTATTCATATCCTAGAGGAATACCATGCTGCTGGCTGTGCAAACATACTGTAAAACAAACTGTCCTGTCACTGCCTACCACTTGTCCTCTCTCCTGTCCCTTTCAGGCACCCAATATTCCCATTGCTGAAGGGAAGTCCTGTGGGGAGGTGAGTGCTGGTGAGGGAAACCTGTGCTGCTCTCTGGTTCTTGGCCTGAAGGCTGGCAGGAGCAAACCTTGGAGGTACTGCTGCAGAGGAGGAAATGTGCTGGTTGACTAAAAGGATACTCTGCTGTCCAGACCACAAAGAAGTAAGGTAAGTTCCTGCACCTGGGTCGGTGCAATCCCTAGCACAACTTCAGGCTGAGAGCAGCAAATGGCTGAGAGCAGCCCTGAGGAAAAGGACCTGGGGGTCTGGGGTGATGAAAAGCTCAATATGAGCCTGCAGTGTGTGCACAGCCCAGAGAGCAACTGTGTGCTAGGCTATAGCAAGAGCAGTGTGGCCAGCAGGGCAAGGGAGGGAATTTTGCTCTGCTCTCCTGAGACCCCACCTGGAGTCCTGTGTGCAGTTCTGGAGCCCCCAACACAGGAAGGACATGGAACTGTTTGAACCAGTCCAGAGGAGGCTACAAAGATGGTGAGAGGGCTGCAGCAGCTCTGCTATGAGGAGGCTGAGAGAGTTGGGGCTCTGCAGCCTGGAAAAGAGAAGGCTTCGAGGAGACCTTGGAGTGGCCTTCCAGTATCTGAAGGGGGCTATAGGAGGGCTGGGGAGGGACTATTTACAAGGTCTTGGAATGGCAGGATGAGGAGTAATGGGTTTAAACTGGCAGAAGGGAGATTTAAACCGGATGTTAGGAAGAAGTTCTTTCTAGTGAGGCACAATCATAGTAAAACTATGCACATTTTACTTATTTCTGGCTATTTAATCATTGGGGCAGGGTCCTTGCCCACAGTAACCTGGCAAATAGCTGCATACAGCTCTGGAGGGCTGTCACAAGAGTGCTTGTGTGCCCTGGCAGGAGGAAGGAGGGCAAGACTCTTTTGACCAACCATATTTCCCCATACCCATTACCTTGATAGTTATCCAATACTGTACTCACTCTTCAGTACATTGGCAGGTAGTAGCCACAGCAGAATATAATGGACTGCTTTTCAGTTTTGCTGCTGTCATGTTGTATTACTCCTTGGTATGATTCTGTCAATTTATGAACAGTTTAACCTATTTACTCATGTGTAAATGGACAATGATTGAAGATTAGAGAGGCTTCATTTGCTATGAAGAGCTATTTTCCTGTCTCAAAGGAGAAAGAAGCAGCTGAGTTAGATGGCAGGTCACCTACTTCTTACCATGGATGGAGCAAATTATCATCACAGTCAGCCTACACTGTGAGTAACAAATACACAACAGCAGGGCTACACACTAACTTTGAGAGGCCAGAACTCTATAGAGAGCTATTTCAGTAACTGAGCACGTGAATGAACATGTAGGATGCTTCAGAGCCACACACACACTTGCACTGTGTTTCATCTTCATTTCTGCAATCAGTGCTGTCTGGCCAAGATTGTTTCTAGCTGAATGTATGTTTGGAGTAGGAAGGAAATTTTGTGTTATTTCCTCCTAAACACATTTCCAGTATTTCTTCAGTTGCCATATTCTTGGTCTTTAAGATTGTTCTATCAGATTAAAGCCCTCTTCTTGGAACCTGTGAAGTTCTGCTGTTTCACAGCATCCAGTCTTGCATCCCTAACCCACATGAGTTCACCAACTTCGTAAAATCAGAGCCACAGAAATGCAATTCTGTAACCACACAAGGCTGATCTACTGCAGTAAAAGCCCTCTTCACGTTGTCTGGCAAGAGAAACTGAGGTATTTTCTTCACATGGCCAAGCTTTCTGTGACAAATAAGGCTACCACAGTTTAGCTGGCATTTGTACAGATATTCAGGCCTGCAAATGATACCAGTGAAAGCCACAGCTACAGCTGGAGTTGTCTGCATATGGTTACTACACTCCAGACAGATAATTCCTTCCTTGGAAAAGTCTGTTTTCACAGTATCACAGTATCACAGTATAGCAAGGTTGGAAGAGACCTCAAAGATCATCAAGTCCAACCCACTACCACAGACCTCAAGACTAGACCATGGCACCAAGTGCCACGTCCAAACGTGCCTTGAACACCTCCAGGGACGGTGACTCCACCACCTCCCTGGGCAGCCCATTCCAGTGGGGAATGACTCTCTCAGTGAANTTCATAGTAACATAGCTACAAAGCAGCCTCTCAAGTGCCACTGTGTGAGTAAAGCACATCACAGACAGAAGGTAATGACTGCTGACACCAGACCAGCTTTCCTCTTGTTCCATATAAGAGCCAGCAAACTCTAAATCATCAGTGCAACCATGCTGCTTACCTGCCCCCATTGTCTGAGTGTGTCTTTGCAGCAGGGAGCTAAATCTATCAGAACACAGTTTATGAAAAAAAAAATTTACTGCATGGCATACAGAAGCCTCACTGGCTGGGTTGGGGGAAAAAAAAAACAAACAAGCCAGGGATTAAGATCTCAACAAAGAGCACTTCCTACCCAAGGATTAGCAAACTACTTCACACAACCCCCCTGCCCCCAACCAAACAACAGAACAACACTCCCCAGCCCAAACAACAACAAAACCTGAGGTGGGATGCTCTTAAAATTGTTCCTGTCCTGGGCACTTTGGCACACACCTTTGTAAGCTTTGCCAGAAGGGACAGGCCAGTAAGCAAGTCACCAAATTCTCCTTGTCTAACACTTGCCTATGCATTTAAGCCCAGAAACCCCAGGATGTCTGTAGAATGCTCTTTCTGGTACCTATTTGTTAGCACTGGTTCTATCTCACAGCTTGAATGTGAATGTTTTGTGGGTTTTTACTTTGTTCCTCCTAGTTAGGAAGCTGGCTCACTCCCCTTGTATGAGCTTTCCAAATCAAAAGGTGTGGGGAACCAAACAGCAGTGAGATGTCAGAGCAGGAAATAAGGGTTCAGTCCTTTGACTGGCCACAGGTCAGAGGAATGACTGTAGCTGATCTTGATTTTTGTCTCATGGCTGTTCCAACTAAAAAATACCAGTTACTGGCCATGTGCTTCCTCCAGTTACTTGACTTGAGATACACAGTAAAAGGCCTCTCTCACCATGTTGGACAGTGTGCTGGTTTGAGGCTANGAGACAGGTAACATCAAGTCAAGGAGGTCTTAGCCTTGCCTGGAGTGCCACACTCCTGCAAATGAGAGCAGCAGGTTTCCAAGCAGGTATTTGCACAGCCAATTGTTTGCTCTAGGGCATTATACTTATAACAATGATTTTTAACTGCAACTATCCACTGTGCTTGAGTCTAGCTGCTAACTGTAGTAGCTCCAAAGAAATCTTGGAACAAGAGACAAGACTTTTTACACAGGACATGTCAGAAAACTGGATTTTTTTTCTTTTTTTTAAATGTACTTTTAGACACCAGAAGGACATTAAAGTGTTGGGGCATCCAACAGGAAACATGTAAAGATACATGAAAATCTGGCTTCAGTTTGATAACAGAAACCCAAATAAAAAATTAAAAGAAACCACTTGAATTTCATTTTAAGCTGATAATTAATAGGTATTGAATGTCCAAGTTCTATAGCTGGTGTAACTGATTATGAACAATGAGCCTAAGTATTTTGTAGTTCTAAGTCAGTAAACTCAACAGCACTTTGTAGGAGAAGTTGTTCTGTTGATTAGGAGACCTTAATCAATACACTCTAACTCCTCTTAGGAACCACCACTCTCCCAGCCTGAGCTGGGCCTCAGCCAGGTGCCATGTAGTGTCAATACAATGCTCAAATATGCTGCCTCCAAAATTCTCTGGATACCTCATAACACAAAGCCAATAACGAGGTGGTGCTGCTGACAGAGCTGTAGTCTGTGTCTTACAGCAATGTAAACATTTTGTGCCTTCTTCAACCCTTTTAAACAATCTATGACAGTGATCATCTTCGGCATCTGGACTAAGCTAATTCATCACTTATTTGCCTGCTGAAGGAAAAAAAAAAAAAAAAACCACACCAAGATGCACTTTAACAGTTTTAAAAATAACTGAAAAAGCTTTTTGCTCTGTGTCTAACAGAGATTGCTTGTCTGTAACCCAGAGGTTGATTTTACCTGTTTATCCTATTCTAGCTTAACTAAACATGCAGGAATTAGCTTTGATTTTTGTTTCCTGTCTATCTGGAAGTATTCTCTGTCACAAGCCAGCCTGAGTTCCAGCATCCTGGGATGATTTTCTCGGGGTAACAAAGACATTTTCTCCATCTATTTGCAAAGGAAAATGTACCAAAAAAGGAAAACTGTAACTGAAGAGCTAGAACACTGCTCAGGACATGCAGATTCAGTTCCTAGGATTGTGTGATCAGTCAGTCACCTTTCAGCCAGAGACTTCCTTTCTCCTATCTGTTCAGTTTCCTGTTGCTTTGGACTGAGCTTCATGCAGGAGATCCCCTGTTACGTGCACCATGAACTCCAGAACCAGCCAGACCCACAATGACTTTGTGCAGCATTATCTATATTGACAATTAACCACTAAAAAGTTACACTCTTCCTCCAAGGGCAGCTGGACATACTCACATGTCAGGGATGCTGAAAATGCTTGTACAGTATGCAAAAAACTTCAGTTTGTCCTGCTGTTCCTTCTGACCCTCCCATCACTGAAAGCCCTTGCAGACTGACATGTTTGAGACACATTAGTAGTAACAGCAAGACAGAGCTACTTTTTTTGTAATGGGATTTGAGGAAGACTTTAAATCTTTATTTTATACTTTCAAGTCTGGTTTTGAATATTTTGTAGTTTATCTGAACTGCTAGGACTTTCACAGTCCTAGCTCCTCAGATCATAAAGCTGACAAGTCCTATTGTACCCTTGAGCCATCAACCCAGGAAGAGATGAATGCAGGCCATTCATTCAGTCATCCTAAACTGAGACACAGGTTTTTGTTAGCCACTCTCTCATGAGTGTAAACCTTAGGTACAGCATAAGTTACTGAAAGTTGTGTAGTAAGAATTGCAGGAAGTGCTGCCTCGAAAAAATGAAGGCCTCCTATTTCTATTCTATCATCAACAAATCCCAAATTGAGCCTGAGGAAACCTCCCTCAGAAAATCCTAGAGGTAAACCAGAAGATGCATCCCTATAGCCACATCCTAACTGAATCACCACCAAACCGCCTGGCGCAGGCTGGAGATGGAGGTATGGAAAGCCATAGCCAGATGAGGAAAAAGAAATCAATATGGATGAGTGAAAACTGATTTAGTGCATTAAACTCACTCAGACTTCTCCCGCATTTCCTCTTGATTAGGCTGACAGGAACTGAAGGTGAAAATGTTAAAACCTGACTTTAGTCTTGCACGCAGCACTCAGGCTGCACTCATTTATTAGAGTCCCTTTCTTTGTGCTTCTGTAGGTTAGGAGTGCTCTGATGGCAGAGACTTCCTGCAGAAGTGCATAGGGTATCCCTATGGGCTGAGAGCTTGGTTATTATCCAAGCCTTTCCCTAACATGATTTGATCTGAGTAGCATGTGAATGCAAAGTAGCAAGAGGAATCTGCAAGGAAGTTAGGATCTGCAACTCAAAACAGAGAAAGACAAAATGCACAGCTTTGTGTTGCAGGCTTTGCTCCCTGTAGCTTTTACAATGCATCCCTCTTTCCAATAAGAAGTCACCATGTGGGGCAGGGGAATTCAGGATCCCTGCCTGTCTGTAACTGCTAAACAGTTATTTATTTATTTATTTATTTAAAAAAAAAAAAAAGGAGGTGGAGGGGAAAAGTAAGGGTGAAAATTCCAGAAACATAATTCAGTAAGGTGTGGTCAAATGTAAGGATGTAAGGTCTCCAACAAAGCCCTTGAGTCAACTTAACACAGAATGGAAGGACTACAGGGTTTGGAAGTCTCCCTGACTTAAATTACAGATCGTTTCCAGGAGTTTCCTCAATAAAATTTGTCTAGGGAGAAAATATTGGTGTCAGTGAGGGGAAAACTGTCTGATTCACAGAAAATGGAAAAGAGACAAGGCAGCTTCAACCAGGAGTTAGTCATCGATCTATTTCTTAGACAGAGTCTTGGCACAACTCGTTCTCCTGGTAAAACTTGCCTGGAGTAGACCAGATTGATTTGACAGTCTCTTAGCCTAATAAATGCTTGACCTCAAGGTCTGCTGAATTCACTAAATTCACTATGCAGAGAGAATTGGGAACCAATCACCTCTGGGGAACATCCTCTTGTGCAACCCTCCCCTGATAAAGGCCTTGACTGCTTTCAGCCTTATCGAGATGACTAGATGAAAGCTGCTCTCGGAAGAGGAAAGGTTAATCGACTACGCTGCTGTTAATCAATCACTTGGAAAGATTCAGCACTTACAATAGGTAAGGCCCTCTTCCTGCCAAGAGGTTCTTGCATGTTAACCAGGGGCCATCTCCTCCAGTTTGAAGGATGAGTAATAGACAGAAACACAATCCAAATAGATGCCAGGTGTCTGATCCAAAGCCAGCTGAAGTCAATAGAAAGACTCTCAGTGAGTTCGATGGGCTTGGATCAGACGCCGGAGAAAGACTTATTACCCAAGGTTTATTCTGCATATAGACATTGAGCTACACTCAGTAGTGAAGGATCCTTGAAAAGAAGCAGATTCATCACACTCCTGCCTCCCTGTGAAATCAAACTTCTTCAAACCATACTGTGTCCCATTTACCCTGATTGCCAGATATGGCTGACATCCAACAAAGGAAAATTACCTGCCTGTGACAGCAAAGACAGACACGTGCACACTGCATGATCTCTACAGAGGAAAGAAAGAAAACATACCAAGCTGCTTAATGTTTTCCTGGCCTTTTTGTAATTGCCTCTAGCCAAAATGATAGCTTTCCCAGAAGAGGAAAAGCTAGATCAGTTTCTGAAAGGACAAAGGAAAATGGAGGGAATCAAATTAAAAAGATCTTGCCACAGAGAAGAACAAGCTCGGTGTTGAACAGCTGGTGGTATGCAAGGCGATGCTGAGAAAAGAAATACAGCAGAAAACACCCACTTAGAAAGCACCTCTACAGAGTAGGTATTTCTCTAAATTAACAGCTGTGTTCAGCACCATCAGCTGATCACAAAGTGCTGACTACCCTTGATGCCTGTCCAGTAGAGATGCTCAGGCTGTTCTCACAGAATGAAGCACTTGCATCCCTTTGGAGCACCACTGGATAACACACCTGGCTTCACCACACAGCCCAGAAGCCACATGGCAGACAGCTGAAACCAATAGATACACACCTTTAAGGACAGCTACAGGTACCAGTTTACATTTTACTGCAGTCTGGTCTAGACTTCTGCTTCTTCAAAGCATTGTTTCTGGTGTTTTCCCACCACCAGTCTCAGCCAAGGCAGACTCCTGGCTGAACTTATGCCAGCCTCTACTGACTCCATCTGCTGCCAAAATGTTTCAGGCTGCTCAAATCCTGGAACAAAGCTGCTGGTTTGAGATTTTACTTCAGGAACAACCCAGTTTTCCCTAGAGGCAATACCTAAGAATGACAGAGTGGTGCCATGGACTGTACCTGAGAAGAGGCTAGTGAAGAGGCGCCAGGTCCTTCAGAAGGCTGGAAAGCAATCCAGAGGCAGTGGCTATTGTCTGCTCGCATGGAAGGTCACAGCACTGCAAAGCATTCCAGGCGATGGCTGCTTCCTCCTCACGCAGTGGTAACAAGCAAGAGATCAGTGAAAGAGAATGCTCTAAGGTGCACTGTGTCTACAATTTCTATGTGCTCCAAGAAAATGCTCTGAGGAAGTACAGATCTTAAATGTAGCCATGTTCTTCACCACTGAACAGCTGTGGCTGCCAAACCCAATTCCTTAGTCTTCCCATTGCTGGCTGAAAAAAAACCTAGAAGACATTGCAGCATCTACATCCAGAAGGGAGAACTGATATTTGGTGACAGTTTTCCCTTTGCCTCAATTGATAAAATAACCATCACTGCAAGCACAGCAGGGCAGGTATCATTAGAGTGAAGGTGCCTGTCTGCTATGTAAGCAAACCTGACAAGAAATCCCACATACAAAACAAGAATTTGATTTAAGAGGTTCAGCAGCTTCCTTCCCAACAAAGGCTTTGGTATAGCAGCCTTGTAAATGTAAAAATCCCAGCCAAGCTCCATAACTGTGTGCAACATGCATTGCATCACATTCACAAGCAGAAGTCCTCTAAGTAGCACTCTACTAGCCCAGAATTTAGTGTCAACAACCTTTCTAGCAAAATAACGTCAAAAGTTAACAACCTGCTACAATAAAAGGGGCTACTCTGTGGCTTTCCAGGTCTTGTCTCACAGTGTCTCACCTCTTCACGTCTGAAACTGGATTTTCCCAGCTGTAACTCCTATTTTTGAGCAAGACTTTGTTATTATGCACTCAACTGCATTGCAGTGATTCCAGCATGTCCTGCTGTGTTTGCCATTCCACTGGCATGCTCTGACCCCACACTCCCCTACAATTCTCTTGCCAGTGGCCACCAAACTGAGAAGACATCTAGATAAAAAGTGATATATTTCATCTATGACTATTCATTTCTTAACCCACAGTGGATGAGCACAAGACACCTGCAGCTCGATACTAATGACCAAGTGAGGAAGTAAAAAGGTTACTGCCTAATCAATTTTCCTCATGTCACTTGGAATAGTATCCTACAAGGCTTAACTGCACAAACTTGGTTGCACTGAATTTTAAGATCTGAAGGCAGAATCTCTTCTGTCTAAGAGGAATGGAAAGATGGATGGCAGGGAAACGGAAGGAAAAGTCCTCTGAGTGCTTTATTGACCCTAATCACATCTTATGAATGGTAAAGCAATAAAAATTTATTGAGAAATAGAAAAGTTCTTACTTACCCTTATCATTGCCCCCCCCAAATGTTAATGCCACAGAAAAATGCAAAATTCCCTTCAACCACATATTTAAAAATCTTGCAATTTTATTTGCATATAAAGGCCGCTAGATATAATATCACAATAAATTTAAAGAAAACAACTGCTTCTCTAAATTCCATTAACAAGGTAACATAAACCAGAACAAAGCTTCATAGCATTTACAGTGGTAGAACAGAAATAGCTATCTGCAACAATATTTTGTGCTAGCGAGATTGCATTTACACACAGTGCAAAATAAGAAAAAGGAAATTAAAAACAAAACAAAAAAAAAGGACAAGAAGAATATTTAAATATAAAGGACAACTAAGCCTTATTTTAGTTAGGCTTGATTGTATCCATTTGACTCTATACATGCCTGGACTACGACAAAAGATTTAACTCAGGCTCTTGAAGGCCTTGAGCACTTGGAAAATGTGTCACATCCTTCATAATTTAGATGTGTTGTACAGCATAATTTTGCAGATGCTATACTGGCAATATTAAATCCTAGCTTAATTATAATGCACAAAAAATACATATATATATAAATTCATATTTAAAAGGAGTCCACATTTACATTTTTTTCTTTTTTCTTTTTTTTTTCTTTTCTTTTTTTTTTTTTTTTTACTGCATGAAATAACCTCCTCTTTGCAGCTTTCACCCCCAGTCTTTTAAAGCTAAAAATAATTTAAAAACAAACAATAACAGGTAGAGATCACATACAGGCTGTGGCTACTCTGCATCAGTCTTTAACACAGGAAGCAGGGAGAGACAAACAAGTCAGAGGTCTGTTCTCCCCTTGATGCGTTCTGCTGTTAAGAGAAAGAAGTTCCAGCACACTCACATCTATCAAGAGGTAAAGGGACCCCAAAATATTGTTTGTGCTATTAAAAAAAATAAAAATTATATAAATGGAGATGAGAAGCTAACATCTAGACCTAGGGAAAAAAGAAGACACTTAAAAAAACCCCGACAATAACATAAGCTGTGCAAATTTGGGTGTTTTTAAATGCTGCCTATTTTTTTTTAGCTTATAATATAATATTAAAATAAGGTCTCTCACTTCTTAAAAGAAAGCTTGGCTGTCCTTTTGAGAACACTATAACAATTTACAATGGCAAATTTATTGAGAACAAAACAAAACAATAAAAATTCATTTTACAAATTCACAATGCTTGATCAGTTTCAAATGAATGCTGCATTTCCAAAAAGCACAACCTCTAACTTTTCCTCTTTTTTTGTTGTTTTTTCTTTTTCTTTTCCTTTTGTACCAGCAATTTACAAAAAAAATCCCAACACCACCACCCTCCTCCCCAAAAACCCAAAACCCTGAGGGTTTCCCCCCCAAATTCTCCCTCCCCACCCGACTTTGAAATAAACATGTAACAGAATGTTAGGTTTTTAGAGTTAGAAAATGGCAGTTTATGGACCTTCCCCAGTTCCAAATGTGCAGTAGTGCTTCATGATCCTTGAGGGGTTGGAAGGTCAAATATAATTGGAGGGTTGGTTGGCTGGAAGCTGACTGTACACGTTGAAGCATTGATGTAGGTTGTGTAACCGTCTGTCATTATGCCATAACCTGTAGGGAGAATGTGTCACACTTACTGGAATACAAACAAACGACACCGCCCGCAGGCAGCTGCACTGAGAGCTCCTTCTGGGATCAATGCTTCGGAGTCAAATTAAACTAATCCCCTCAAAATGATACAAGCTCTTGAAAAGGCTTGACTGAAAAAAAAAAAAAAAAAAAAAAAAAGTACCATGTCCTGTGTTTGAAATAAGAACTGATGCTTTTGGTTTGTGTACAAACTTTTTCCCTTCCATGGAAAATCCTCTGATGCAATTGGATACAGCAGAAACAGAGGCAAAACCGCCTCCAATTCCTGACTTTGCGAGCTGTAGTTTGCATGCCTGTAATGTCTGTCATAAGCAACAGGCCAAGCAGGAGAAAAGCCTTAGAAGTGACTTTGGTTTTGCCTACAAAATCCCCTCTCTGGGCAATAAACCAAACCTGGGGAGAGCTCCCTATGCTAACCCAAATCATGGAATGGTAGGGGTTGGAAGAGACCTGTGGAGATCACAGAATCGTGGATTGCACTAGGCTGGAAGGAACCTTCAAAGGTCATCTTGTCCAACCTCCCTGCAGTCAGCAGGGAGATCATAGAGTCATAGAATGGTTCAGGTTGGAAAGGACCTCAAAGATCATCCCAACCCCCCACCATAGGCAGGGACACCTCCCACTAGAACAAGTTGAGATCATCAAGTCCAAGCCCCCTGCCAAAGCAGGATCACCTAGGCCAGGTCACACAGGACCATTGCTCATCATAGGACTGCCAGGCTGGTGTTCACCATGGCCAGTAAACCTCACGAATGCATTAGCAGGTTAAAAATATCCACACATATGTATTTACTTTATGTATATTATATGTGCTATCTACCTGTGAAAATCATGACTCAGGGAAGGAATCTCCTGCTATGAAGACAGCAAGGCACTGGTAGTTCATTGCGGGGGCTATGAAGATGATTAGGGAATGGAGCATCTCTCTTATGAGGGGAAACTGAAAGACTTAGGGCTCTTGAACCTGGAAGAGAGTAAACTGAGAGGGGATCTTATCAATGCATACAAATATGTAAAGGGTGGAGTTCATGAGGATTAGGCTGGGCTCTTTCCAGGGTGCCCAGTCATAGGACAAGGGGCAATGTGTACAAACTAGAACACAGGAGGTTTCACTTGAACTTAAGAGAAAGCTTCTTTACTTTGAGGGTGATGGAGCACTGGAACAGGCTGCCCAGAGAGGTCGTGGAGTCTCCATCTCTGGAGACTTTTCAAAACCTGCCTGGACAGGTTCCTGTACAAGTTCCTGTACAACCTGATCTAGGTGTACCTGCNTTTTTACTGCATGAAATAACCTCCTCTTTGCAGCTTTCACCCCCAGTCTTTTAAAGCTAAAAATAATTTAAAAACAAACAATAACAGGTAGAGATCACATACAGGCTGTGGCTACTCTGCATCAGTCTTTAACACAGGAAGCAGGGAGAGACAAACAAGTCAGAGGTCTGTTCTCCCCTTGATGCGTTCTGCTGTTAAGAGAAAGAAGTTCCAGCACACTCACATCTATCAAGAGGTAAAGGGACCCCAAAATATTGTTTGTGCTATTAAAAAAAATAAAAATTATATAAATGGAGATGAGAAGCTAACATCTAGACCTAGGGAAAAAAGAAGACACTTAAAAAAACCCCGACAATAACATAAGCTGTGCAAATTTGGGTGTTTTTAAATGCTGCCTATTTTTTTTTAGCTTATAATATAATATTAAAATAAGGTCTCTCACTTCTTAAAAGAAAGCTTGGCTGTCCTTTTGAGAACACTATAACAATTTACAATGGCAAATTTATTGAGAACAAAACAAAACAATAAAAATTCATTTTACAAATTCACAATGCTTGATCAGTTTCAAATGAATGCTGCATTTCCAAAAAGCACAACCTCTAACTTTTCCTCTTTTTTTGTTGTTTTTTCTTTTTCTTTTCCTTTTGTACCAGCAATTTACAAAAAAAATCCCAACACCACCACCCTCCTCCCCAAAAACCCAAAACCCTGAGGGTTTCCCCCCCAAATTCTCCCTCCCCACCCGACTTTGAAATAAACATGTAACAGAATGTTAGGTTTTTAGAGTTAGAAAATGGCAGTTTATGGACCTTCCCCAGTTCCAAATGTGCAGTAGTGCTTCATGATCCTTGAGGGGTTGGAAGGTCAAATATAATTGGAGGGTTGGTTGGCTGGAAGCTGACTGTACACGTTGAAGCATTGATGTAGGTTGTGTAACCGTCTGTCATTATGCCATAACCTGTAGGGAGAATGTGTCACACTTACTGGAATACAAACAAACGACACCGCCCGCAGGCAGCTGCACTGAGAGCTCCTTCTGGGATCAATGCTTCGGAGTCAAATTAAACTAATCCCCTCAAAATGATACAAGCTCTTGAAAAGGCTTGACTGAAAAAAAAAAAAAAAAAAAAAAAAAGTACCATGTCCTGTGTTTGAAATAAGAACTGATGCTTTTGGTTTGTGTACAAACTTTTTCCCTTCCATGGAAAATCCTCTGATGCAATTGGATACAGCAGAAACAGAGGCAAAACCGCTTCCAGTTCCTGACTTCGCGAGCTGTAGTTTGCATGCCTGTAATGTCTGTCATAAGCAACAGGCCAAGCAGGAGAAAAGCCTTAGAAGTGACTTTGGTTTTGCCTACAAAATCCCCTCTCTGGGCAATAAACCAAACCTGGGGAGAGCTCCCTATGCTAACCCAAATCATGGAATGGTAGGGGTTGGAAGAGACCTGTGGAGATCACAGAATCGTGGATTGCACTAGGCTGGAAGGAACCTTCAAAGGTCATCTTGTCCAACCTCCCTGCAGTCAGCAGGGAGATCATAGAGTCATAGAATGGTTCAGGTTGGAAAGGACCTCAAAGATCATCCCAACCCCCCACCATAGGCAGGGACACCTCCCACTAGAACAAGTTGAGATCATCAAGTCCAAGCCCCCTGCCAAAGCAGGATCACCTAGGCCAGGTCACACAGGACCATTGCTCATCATAGGACTGCCAGGCTGGTGTTCACTATGGCCAGTAAACCTCATGAATGCATTAGCAGGTTAAAAATATCCACACATATGTATTTACTTTATGTATATTATATGTGCTATCTACCTGTGAAAATCATGACTCAGGGAAGGAATCTCCTGCTATGAAGACAGCAAGGCACTGGTAGTTCATTGCGGGGGCTATGAAGATGATTAGGGAATGGAGCATCTCTCTTATGAGGGGAAACTGAAAGACTTAGGGCTCTTGAACCTGGAAGAGAGTAAACTGAGAGGGGATCTTATCAATGCATACAAATATGTAAAGGGTGGAGTTCATGAGGATTAGGCTGGGCTCTTTCCAGGGTGCCCAGTCATAGGACAAGGGGCAATGTGTACAAACTAGAACACAGGAGGTTTCACTTGAACTTAAGAGAAAGCTTCTTTACTTTGAGGGTGATGGAGCACTGGAACAGGCTGCCCAGAGAGGTCGTGGAGTCTCCATCTCTGGAGACTTTTCAAAACCTGCCTGGACAGGTTCCTGTACAAGTTCCTGTACAACCTGATCTAGGTGTACCTGCGTGAGTGGGGGGGTTGGACTAGATGATCTCCAGAGGTCTCTTCCGGACCCTACCATTCCATGACCCCTGGCTTAAGCAGGAAATCGAGGTGAAGTTTATATAGGTGACTGCTTTTCATTAGGAAGCAATCTTGATAACTGACTCCTGAACAAAAATGCAAGAGGAGGTAAATTATTAATCACAGCTTTTTCACACCAAACAGTAACACTATGGCCCCAGCTTCAGGGTGGCTGAAGACTCTCTTCAGTCTCCTAAACAGGTGGCCAGCAATGTTCAGAGTGCACCCGAGGAACCAGCAGCAATGTGCTTTTCACTGCTGGCCTCTATCTTCTCTCCCACTTGCCACATAGGAGTAGCACATAACAGAGTGTTGTGCACTCCAGTAATTTTGGGCAAGTTGAGAAGGCTACAGCAACCTATGGACTGAGCCACACCTGAGACTTCATTCAACAAATGTGATGTGACAAAATGACCGCTAACAGAAGTACTTTTCAGCTGACATCCACAAAAAGCTAACAAAGCAGCTAAAAAAAATAAAAATCAAGGAAAAATTTGGCACCCAATACACTCTTCTTTTTTTTTTTTTTTTAATAAAAAGATAAGCAGTTTCTTGGAGCAAGAGAACTTCCCATCTTAAACCCAGAGGGGAAAAATGTTTCTTTCAAACCATTATGATACAGCACAGATCACTGCTGTCTGAAAGCTACGATAAACACAGCTACCCACGGTGTCTATCAGAAAGAATAATCACTTCAGAATTGTTGCACTGTCCACCTCTATTACTTTATTTATTTAGACTGGTAATTTTGATTTAGATCATCTCATGGTGGGAAAACTCTTGTTTGGAGTTGTTGTTGCTTATCAACCAGGAAAAAAAGCCTGCATCACCAAAATGTGTGTATTGCCTCTGTTGATTCAATGGGATGTGGTACATGCTCATCTCAGCTGGAGCTGGATGAGAATTAATTGCACTGTAAGATGATGGTCTTAACACTGGGCTATTTCTTTCTGTACTGAAACAAGCTGCTCTTAGGTCTTCTGCAGAAGAACTACACAGCATTTCAACTTTTTTTAGCCTTCTTGTAAGAATTTATTTGAACAGTCACTTAATACATGCTGCCACCTTCCTCTGAGATTTAGATCTAAGGGGCTCTGCATGGCTCCCTGGTGCTTTCCCATAATAATGATCTTGTAGATTAAAATATTTTCCTCTCCCATTACTTAACACTGCTACAACTAGGACTTTCCTCACCCAATGTGCCTACAAAGGCTGTAGAAAATATACATGTTTTAGCTGGAAGTTTTGCTGTATTCACTTGCTCTTAATAGGTGAGGACTGGTGTTTATACAAAACATCCAATCTTTTCCTGGGTGCATTAAAGGACTGCTATTGATGCCACCATAACTAAGGTCATGTCAGTGTTTCAGACTCTATTTACAGATAGCAGGCATGAAACTCATTGTATGAAATCACAAGGGCTTCCAAAAAACCAACAGAACTAGCTGAGAAAGCTATCTCTTTTTTTCACTTTTTCTTTAAAAAGTCCTCCAAATCTTGAAGGCTATGGAGAACTTAGTCAGAATTAATGGAGAAACCTCCAGGGGGGCACAATATAAAGCACTTAATGTGTAATTTTGAGTTCTAAGGTCACACAGTCTTACATTCCGTCTCAGGCAGAACTCCTGGTGTTTGTCTCTCAGCCACGTGAAAGCTACAAAACTGTATTAAATATTTAAGTAGCTCCAAAATGTATTTAATATCTCAGTCCTTTCCACTGCCACAAACTGAGCTTATTGTTTCTGAAGGCTCACACTCTGCCTGACCTGGTACCGACATTGGGGAAATCTAAACTATGAGACTGCTGGAAGGTAACACATACAGAACAAACTGTGTAACAGAATGCTTTTAGAAATGCATGCAAAGTGAGTTCTGGCAATCTCTCCTCCTGATGTCTGACTCAAGATGCCCTCCTTTCTTTCCACACAGAGGGAGATGGGCTGAGACAGTAAGTTGCCCTCCATTTTCTCTTTTTTCCTAGCACCTTTCTTGGCTCCTATGCATGAAATAATGTGGATAATTTTCATTTTGGCTTGCAAGTGTGGAAAAATCTCATCTGTTTCTCTAAGTTTGTCAAAATTTGAACTGCTCTGAAATAACCTGCAGAGAAGAACCTTTGCACAGTGAAGGATGTAGGTGGCTAAATGCAGCACACGTTTCTGAAACAGACTGTGTTAATTCTGGCAGAAATGGTGTGTGCAGTCACTTCCCTCAATTCCCTCCCTGCTTCAGACCAAAATGCCACTATCTGTACTTTGCAATGCACCCCCAGAATGTACTGCTATGAAATCAGCCCAAGATCAAAGATGGGGAGTAGTGCTGCTCCTTACCTTCATGAATCCCGCCAAAGACGTGGAGTTTGGGCCTTACTCGCCTCTGCACTGTGTTCAACAGCTCCACACAACCCACTCTCTGCAGCTCCTTTGGAACCCAGTCTCGAAAACCTGAAGGCAAAATGCAATCAATACAATTAATTTGCTCTGTTCAGGCGAGGTTTCACGTAGTCTTTCAGGAAGCCATAATTCACAGAAAGTTTATTACATTATCTGTAGTCATAACCTCTCCATTAAAGCACACAATGGCTTTTAAGAAATGTTTCACTGTCACTTAGTCTTCCTTAAGATTTCCTCCCTCCATCTGCATTAATGTTTTTCTGGATGTGATTTGTTTTGTTGAACTACGAGTTTAAACTCATCTTCCACCTGGAAACTCTGGGACATTTATTCCCGGCACTACCGCAGATTTTTCTTCCAGCAGTCAGCTTCCCAAGCCTGGTAACTCCAGAAATGAAACACCTCAGGAGGACCAGCTAGCTAACTCTGCCACCCCAGAGATTTAAAATAGTCTCCCACAGCTTCCAGAGGACCATGGTTTGCAAGTGTCAGGTTAATTCTGAGCTCTTGGTCACCACCACCAAGCAATACAGCAAAATAGCTTCCACCAAGCTAGTGCTAAGTGACTAAGCTGCCACTCAGCTTAGGGATAATATGGCAAAATGCACACAATTTGACATCACTTACTACAGAATTCTGCTGCCAGGACTACTGCTGATATGGACCAGCAGGTCAAGATGAATGAGGAGGAGCAAAAGGGAAATCAGGAGCCACATCCCACTGTAGCACTTATTTAGAATAGTAACAGCCAAGTTTATCCCAGGTACTAAAAACATGTGACATGAACTGGACTGAATTTTGGAAGAAGCAGAGTCCAGTTACAGCTCTACCTCCCTGACTATTTATAGTTGAAAAAGCAGCATTTTAACAATATTCTCATGCAGGCTGAGACTAGATCTCCTCCTTTTGAGCACATTGCTAACACCTAATCTGTGTCTGTAGTTAAAATACAAAGCCAGTCCTTTGAAATTTAACTTCATTATCTCCATCAAATGAAAACTGAAGTGTGGTCAGTCCATTAAAGCACTCATTGGTGCCTATCTGCAGTATCACAGTATTTCTGTAGGAACCCAATTCAGAGCAGATGGATTAGCAATCCATTGAAAATAGCACCCATGAAACATCCTAAATGTCCTTGTGGGGTTTTTTGGTTCTTTGGGAAAATAAACAGATTAAAGGAGTGCTATTCAAAGCCTTGGTTTTCAATACCTAGTGCACTCCACTGCCAGTGGATGGTGCATGGCTGCTTTATCAAAGCAGCATGCTGGTAGCTCTAGTAAGATTAAAGAGAATTTGCAGATGATCTTACAACAGTCTCTAAGCAGCATTAAAAGGGTAACCAGGATATAAAAGGAGCACTAAATGCATTACTAGTCTAAAACATTCTAGACTTTATTTTCCTTAGCTCTGCTTAGACTGCTGACTCCCAGCTTTATTGTGATAGAAAATGGAAGCACACCTGAATCCTGACTCCACAATCACTGACAAGCTCTGGGAGCACTAAGCCAGCCTGGTAGCACTCACATTTTATAATGGCACCCTGCAATTGTGAGAAGTACTTTTTGTACTTACTACCGTCTCAAAAGCCAGTGACTTCATGTGATGATCTGACTCCTTGGATTGTAAGAGCTTACTGAAACATCAACACCATCACAATCTATTAACAATAATGCTCTTCTTATCCTGACTAGCCATATTTATAAAAGGCAGATGATCACTGTTGTAGAACCAACTGAAATATTTAAAATGTAGTCCTGGACTGCTTGCCATAGGTGTCAAAGAAAAGCAGCAAATAACATGTGAGCCATAAGCATCTTGTGGGCTGTAAGACAGGAAAGTGACAATGGGAATGTTCACATGGTTTTAATGTGGACTTTAATGACTTCAGATATATCCAAACTGGTTACTCCCACCTCTGCTGAATGACCATCCTAGTGCCTTCTGGAGACTATCAGAACTTAGCTTAGAATTGCTCAACATTTACAAGGCAAACAAAATTTAACTAAACGAAGAACTTCCAACTACTTAATGAAAAAGCAAATTGTGCATTCATAGACCTGTGCTCACCTGTCATTAGTTTGAGTAAGGAACAATTATCTGAGAACATAATTTTATCCCTTCACAAATTTGCTATGAGCCAATTAGTAGCTTTAAAATCACTGTTACATATTCTAAGTTTACAAGGACATTATCAAGGAGAATGTGTGACTGCTTACTCCTGAACTCTCAACTATGCATTCTAAAACCTTAAGGTAACAACATGTCACTTCAGTAGAGGAAGGTTTTAAAAGTTTTAGTCAGTCTCTCAAAAATAAAACAGAACTAGAAAGTGCTTGTCAGAGGAATCATAGAATACTGTTCTTATGCAAAATGTCAGCCTACAAAGGCTGTGGAGTCAGGCATTTGATCTTCCCTAGCTTGCACTTAACAAGAAATTTAGTTTTTATTAAGAAAACACCTGGAAACCCACCAGATCTGCTAAGTCTCATCATCACTTTACACTTCTCCCAAAAAGGCATTTTTTAATTACAGTTTTGAGCCAGGATATGGTTACATCATAGAATACTGCAGAACTATTAATTTTGCTTTCTTTGAAAGTAAAATTCTCATGCAAAACATCACTCACAGCTTTTGTTTCACTTACCAAGGGGAGGTCCATGTGTCATTAGTATATCAATTCCCTCAGGAATAAGGTTCCACTTGTCTAGCAAAGACTGACCTCTAGGTAGGTTAAAGCCCCATCCATTAAACCACGGTGTCCTGTGGGGAAAAATAAGAACAATTGCATCAGTGTAAAATAAAAATCTCTCCTCTTCTCCATTTTTTCTGAATTAAAACAACTTCCCTGCTTCAGAGCTGACTTGCAGACAGGCTTTTTGAAGAGGATGCCTCCAAAACCAACTGGATTAAATATATATGTACACTAATCTAAATGTTTGGATTTAGATTGATATCACTTGCTCTTTTTGTACTTCAAGACTATTATTCTTTAGCCCCAGGGGTGTTTACTCACTAGGAAAAAAGGAAAAACAAAGGTTAAAATAACACAGTCTAAATTTAAAGGTCTTCTTTCTTCCTGTTTTTTCCCTTCACAAATTTGGGCTGTTCAAGCATAAGAACTCTTCCCTTATACTACCTACCAAAACAAGCAAAAAAATTCCCAAGTTTTTTTCTGGAGGCAGGAGCCAATTTCTCCCAGCACAGGATGTCCAGTGGGTAACAGCTCAGCAGGAAGGCTGGATGATGCAGTGCTTGTAAGCACCATCTGCACTACAGCACTTCACCAAACTCCAACTTGCTACATTCAGCACCTTCAACACTGTCACATCATTTGACTTTGACCTTCTGAGCCTCCTCGAGGTCTTGCTCACAGGGTTATTTCCCCTCACAGTGACTTTTTAAAGAGGTATCATCATTTAAAAATCATTTAGCATTTCTTAAGGAAAACCTAGAGCCTCAGCCTCCTCCATAACAGCATGGTGCTGCTCTGAGACACTGCTTTATCCATCAACTCAAGCATGTAATGATGAAATTCCAGAAGTACTTTTCCCATGTGCAACAAGCAAATTGAACAGTTTTGATGCAGGTATATGATAATAAAGCCTTTCCTTATCAGGTAGGTGCACAGAGCAATTGTTCTGCAGAGATACTACAGGATTTACACCTCTTGCTAACAGCTTTTTATATAGCTGTTAGTATAGTACTCAAGAGTTTTCATCTGTGTGTTTTCCAAAGCCCAGGCAACAGATTTAGACTTCATTTTCTGGCAAGGACACTACTGTCCTAGCTCTAATCATTTGGGGGCATCTTTCTGAGAGTTCAAGCTACTCCTGCAGCCTTCTGTGCACTGCAGTTCTGTAAAGAAAATATAAAAGTTGTGGGGGAAGTACAAAGCTGTAAAGAAAAGCACACCCGTTAAAAAGAGAGAGACTATTAACAGTTGTACATCATTTCATTATATAAATCTACCTCCTGTACCCTCTAAATTATGCATTTCTTCAGCCTCTAATATGCACTTAAGTGGAAATTTCCCGCTGAAATTGCACTTCTGTATTTTTTGTTTGGTTGGGGTTTTTTTTTGGGGGGGAGGGGTTGTTTGTTTGTTTGTTTTTCCCCAATTATTTTGTTTTTCAGAAACAACAAGAAGACCAATGAAGATTATATGCAGTTATACATATGGTCTGAATTCCTGACAATTGGCAGTACGGGAACACAGCAAGTACTGCCAGTACTGGAGCAGCAAGGTCACTGGTACCCGAGTAACACATAACAGAGATAGCCCATGTAGTCCTACTGAACTAATACTCAAGGGCACACACACACACACAGAGGAACTTGTTCAGGCTAGCAGACATCCTGGTTGCTGGATGAATACTAATAAAAGAAAATGAGACATTAGTTAACACATTTCATGTGAGCTATGAATTCCTCACGTGCAGAGCAATGAAACTTCACCTCTCACTGCTGGCTTTTCTCTACACCTACCGAAACACCTAACAGAGTTTCCCTGTTGTAAAGTAAGGTCAGTGTGCCTCGCTCACAAGAGGTCTGTATCCAAACTGAAGCATGTGTCTCAGCTGTAACTAGATCTCAAGTTTCTGCTTTTCAGCAACTGACCTTTCTGAAATATGTATCTAAATTTCCTTTCTCATCATGTTCTTGGGCTTTAACATATCAAGATTCTTGTAACCTTCAGGGCTGCAGTGAAAAGGTAAAATATGGTTTGGCTAAACATTCAGCTGCTTAAAAAACCAAATGCACAGCACAGAAGTTGAACTTTCCACTGTCAATTAATGATTCTTCCCCCTCCTGCATTTCTCCTGCAGATAATACTGTAGTTACTATACCATAGTTAAACCTGAAATGTGAAACCACATCTGTGATCTCTCTGGGGCTCTTTAGAGACTGCAACTACAGAAAAAAACTGGATTTGTCTGCAGGTTTTTTATTTTATTTTCTTCTGAAGCACTAGGGGAGGAGGAGGGGAACCTAAGCTCCTACATATTCTTCGTTCAGCAGCCTCTGTAATTAGCTGTGACTAACAGGCACCACATGGGAATCCACTTGTAAGGAAAGTTGTGAGAAACCTTCTCCGCTGTGTAGCATGTGCAAACACACACACACAAAAAAAAAAGAAAAACAAGATGGTCAACTACTCAGCTACTTTAATATACTAAGTAGTTTCACACAAAATTAATATATTGAGAAGAGCAGGCATGACTGGAAGAACACTCAGATTAGAGATTCAGGTTTCAGGATTTTAGAACACGAATTTGTATTGCACATTCAGCACAAGCACTGCACCCTGACAAGGTAAAGCAAGAGCCCCTGGGCTTCTGAGGGGGTTCAGCCTCACCAGCAAGCCAAGGAGACATGTTCAGAAGCCTCACCAAGAAGAAAACCAGTTTTCTAGCACAGATTCAGGTTTAGATGAGATCACAAGGAAGGTCACCCTATGTTTGCACTACGCTGTTACAGTGCAGACAACATGGAGTTGATGTAGTGTGAATCCCATGAGGTGACAGATGAAGCAAACTTTAAACGTCTGCAGAACAAAGCCTGCACCATAGGTAGGCAGCATTCCATCAAGGGCTATTGGATTTGGATATTTTACTCCTGTTAGTGCCATTTTATGCATATCTAAGAATTAAATAAAGAGTTGCTCTCAACTTCTAAATAATGCAGAGGGAAAAAAACTTGTGCGTATAGCTGTGGGCCTTCTGCAACATCTTCCGAGCTGACTTCTTACTTTGACAAACCACCTCATATCTAGGAAGAAATATCTATCTTGAACTTTGGCTGCACCCACCTGTGGTAAGTTGCAATCAGGTACAAATAATTTGTAAAGGCGACTTATCCTTAGTAACCATATTTAAGATCTGACCTATTTTTCTTTCCTGTGAAGCTCCAAATAAAGCATTTCAGTTAACTCCTAAAACCATTAGTAGCATAACTCATTTTTAAGTAGCTGTTGAGACAAGAATGCTATCAGCTGCCACAGAGGAGGTGCAGATGGAAAACCACCAGGGTCAGCAGTGAAAGATTTCAAAAGATTTTGTCCTTTCACGTTTGGCAGACTAAAACACTTCTTCATACCCGATGCCCAGCCTAGTGTGGTTCCCACTTGGTGAGTCAGCCCATGTCCTGGAGAGCTTAACCGAGCCTCCCCTTGTCAGAATCATGCCACACCTCACAGCATCCTTCATGTGCCATCAAGTCCTCACAGTAATCCTTGATCCCCAGCTCACCTGACAGCTCAGCCCTCCCCTGACTGCAAAGCTTCCTCACCGTTTAGGGTCAGCAGTTATGCTGGCACCAGATGTGACAGAGGGAATATTCTGTTGGAAGGCAGACACCTGGCCCATTGCTACTCTCTTCAGGTCTTCATTTTTACACAGGAATCCCCACAGATCCCCCTCCACCTGGCATTTTGGATGTTACACTTTCTGCAATTAAAAGAATGCTTATGCAGTAGGCTGTGTATCATCTTCGCACCCTGTGCTGCAGGAGACGTAGACACCACCTGACAGGACACCAAGAAGGAGGAGATCTGAAACTTCACAACAAGACTCAACCTCCTCTTGCATGTGCATTGGGAAAACCCCCTGACAAAACACACAAACCCATCTGCTTTTAAGGGCAGAGAGTTGCTGCTTCAGCAGGTCACCAGATCTGCCTTCTCCCAAGTAACTTTGTATTGTTCTACTATTAAGTGGCAGAGTGATGGAGCATTATTTTATGACACAAAATCAAAGCTGTCCCTTGGTGTGTACACCTCAGAAGCAACCTTGGCCATGGCCAAGTTCATCCAGGCAATACAGGAATTTCAATCTCCCACTACCTACTTTCATCTCTTCTCAGGCTCATGAATTTAATTACTTGATCCTCAGAGTTCAACAACTCAAAAGGTAAATGTACAATGAGACCTTTTAGTGACAGGTTTCCCTTTTACCTCCACCAGGAAATCCATTTATTTCAATAGTTACTTCTAAACAGGATTAGGAAAAAAAAAAAAAAGGTAAATGACCTCACAGGTTTTTAATTCTGTGTATTCTTTCATTTTAAAGGCTTCCCAGTCTTTTAGGAAAGCCTTAATTTTATCCTTAATCCAATGAGTAAAGTGCACAGGAGGCAAGAATCTGTTTCCATCCACAGGATAACAGCTGGGGGGGGGGGGATGATGGTGTCATAAAAGGCATGGCAGCAGGAAGCACTTTTACACAGCTATTAACAACAATGAAATGCTCTTTACTTGTGCCAGCATTCGAACAGAGCACGCAGACCTGGCTCAGGAGGGAGCAAGACAGTTCCATTAAGAGAACGCAACTGGCGGGACGCGACACTGATACACGGACAGGCGCTGCCGCACTCGCTCAGTTCCAGGGCTAGCCAAACAAACACCTCCCCAAAGTACCTCTTACGGTCCCAGATGAAAGCTGCAGCAGCGCAGGAGGCTAGCTGAGAACAAACTGCGGAGGGGAGAAACCAGTGACCTTTGTGCGGAGCGAAGAAAAGCCTTTCAATGCCTCCTGCCTCCGCCCCGCACCGGCGTTCGCCAGGGCAGAGCGGCGCACACGTGCCCCTCTCATTCAGACAACGGCCAGAGCCTGCCTACTGGGAATATACAAACAGGGACTGCAGCACTCGGAGAGGGAGAAAGAGGAGAGTGTGTGTAATCGTGGAAACAAAAGGCTGAGTTGGGCGAGTGCACAGTGTATTAAGGAAGCACATCTTACAAAGCAGGAGCTTCTCTGAAGGCTCCAAAATTTGCCCTCGCTGCTACAGAAGCGTTTCTTTCAGTTAAGGTCTTTCTTACAGTGAATATTCAAATGCTTTTCCATAATGTAACAACCACCAGGAAATCTTAAAGGCTAAATGATTTCCTAAATGTGCTCATTATATGTAATGTTGTGATACCAGTAAAAGGCAGAGTCTGGTGGCTTGAGCTGTAATTCATTCCCACTAGCATTTACCTGCTGTGCCTCAGCGTCCTACGTAGAAAGCAGAGAGCAAGGACAATAACACAAACCTGAAAGTGTCACAGGGTCTGGTTTCTTGGGATTTTGCTTATCCTGCATCTCTAAACAGCTGAAGCTCTTGCAAAAGCAAGTTACCAGTACTGTGGTTGTGTTAGCCATGTTACTGTATCTATCTCCTTATTACTGACTGACCTGCACAGAAATCAGGAAATCTCTAAAGCGTAGTTCTGTTGGTTTTGCAATGTTACAGAACTCCAAAGCCTTAACAACTGCTGTTAATTTTTTAATCACCCCCACCAAGTTTTTGCTCTTTCAACTTACTTAAGTATAAGTATACTTATACTACACATACTACAACCTCTAAACACTTGATGGTTGTCTGAATCACAGAACATTTGGGAATGTCCCATCCACCATGTTTGGAGAGAAAGGATCCAGTCCTCACAGTCTTCCTTTCTCTCAGAAGCAGTCTTCCACTATGAAAAGTTGCAACAACCACCTCACCACCACAAGCCAGTGTGACCTGGTACACCAGAGCGTACCTGGTGCAAGGTACATTCCTTGCACCAAGCTCTTCTCAATTTCTGCCTCAGATTGTACAAATTGACCGATGGATGTTGTAGCTCAGGCTCCTCTCAGGTAACAGCTTGCATCTGTGATGGCGAGAATGAGAAAGGACCTTGACTGCTACCATTCAGCATATTTCATGGATGTGCTGACAGAGACCAGATTACTGTCTAAAACAGGGACAGATGCAGAAGTAAGTCCACCTTTAGCCATGCATATAGATGGAAAATAGTAGGCAAAAACAATGCTCTCCAGCATCTTGCCTCTCTGTCTCTGTGCATCCCTGCCTATGCTGTCTCCGGGCTGCCCCAGCTAAGCTTTGGTACCTAAATTTAAAGTCTGCCTCTGAGGAGATCTTCCAGTATTTGGGTTCTCTGATGGCCCACATCAACCACTGACTTCTGTCTTGTGTCTTGAACAGTTAGCGATGCATTTTGGCAGAGTAATGTCCTTTCAGTTCACATATTTTGTGTTAATGCCAGAGCACCACAGACAGAATTTAAGACCAAAAGTCATCTTCTGGGGGAGGGGGAGATGCATTTTCTAAAAAGCAGAAGGACACTGAGTAAAGAAACATGAAAAATACACCAGGATTTAGGAAACATGAAAAGAATGGAGCAGAGAGGCAGGAGGTTAAGTTGGTAATGTCATAGAGGATCACAAGATAGAGGACAGCAGGATGAAGGGCACAGGGCTCCTCAGGACAGGGGTAAAGAACGCACAACAAAGGAGAAGAGAAGACATCACCAGCATGCTAGTGGATACTGGAAAGAAGAGAAAGGGAGTAGATAAATTTCTGAAGTTTAGGACTCAGACAACCTCTGCTTAACTATCTGAACTGCTCATCAAACAGGAAATTTCCTCCAAACCTTCTGAGGTTTTCCAATCCCTAATTGTATTGCAATTATTTTATTTAGGGCTTTACTTAATGAGATCTGGGAGATATTTTAATATCCCCCAAATATGAAAATAATTCAAACTTGACTCAAGGGCTTATTTCATTCTACTTTTTAAAAGAGTAGCATTACAAAGGCCTAGTAATAGAAGCAAGTATTAGATCTTGCCTATTTCTGTGCAGCATGTGCTTGAGGATGGCTTGAAGGATAGACCTTGTCTAAGCTAGCATCAGCCTTGGCTGGGTCTGCATGTTACATACACCACTTTTTCCTGCATGGTGATGTGAGCACTGTGGCAGCAGCTGAGAAATGCCATGCTGGACTGATTTGCAGCCCCACATCTCACTCCAGTGTGGGTACATTCCTCCGTTTCCAAATTGCATCCCTGTGCAAGATATATGCACCCTTGACGTGTCCAAGGATGCCCTAGCCTTTAAAATAGTTTGAATGCCTCAGACTGTTAAAAGTAGAATTTTGTGGTCTTTGTAGAAAAGACACGTTATTATAGACACAGAATGTCTGTTTAGATGAAGGAGCTCTCTGGTCCTGAAGCTGATCACAATACAAAATCAAATATTCATGCTGATGAACAGCCCAGGGAGAAAAAAGGAAACAAAAGGAAAAAAGAAATCAGCTGGCTGAAAATTTGATTTGGGTTTAGCTCAACAATTGTGCATGTTATAGAATGATGCCTGCATGCTTGGCTTCTTCCAGCAAACATGATCATAGTATATTAGTTGTATTACATCTTAATTTTCTACATGCCTTTTATTATCCATGCAGGATATTTAAACTGACAATGCTTCCACCACAGGTATATCTGGAAGAGGATTTCACTAGGAGCCTTATTTCTGCAACGACAACATCTATTAAAGTAGAACAAAAGCCAAAGGGAAGTCAAAAGCTCTCCCCAACACACCCTTACTTGTGTGTATTTGTGATCCACCAGGATCCTGTGTGTTTGACATATGAAAAAGCAAAGCTTGGACAGGAGTAATTACATCCAGGAGCATGTGCTGAATGTTTTATATACCAAAAGAATCCACTAGGCACAAATCTACATCACAATCACAGGAAGTTGAAGGCTTTCCAGAACACTTTTCAAGTACTTCACAGGTAATAATTAATTTAACCCTAAAACAGTCTAGACAGAGCACTGTTTACAGAAGCACTGTGTAGAACTAGGTACTAGACCATGGTTACGATATACATATATCTGAATAGATATACTATGTATATGAATATATATAGAGAGTCCTATACCTATAACTAGGTTGCCTACACCATGAATAAATTTACCAAACTATATGCCCAGATAACCTGCTTAGAGTCAATCAGAAGGCAGACACAGAATGCCTCCCTCCAGGATTTTCACTATTAATCTTTAACAATAAGCCAATTAATTCCCATCTACTCCAGTGATTTAAAATCAGACACTGAGCTTGTTCATTGCCAGATGGTGCTGTTTATCTATAAATACCATCACTATTTTTATTTATGTTTTGCTCAAAATGTTGCCTAGCATTTTTCAAGAAGAAATGGAAACTTTCCAGAATGCTGAATGGGAAAACCAAACAAGGTTCACATTTATTGGTCTTCTGTGCACACACTGCACACTGTAGGAATTCATAACATAATCTTCTGAAACTTTACAGAAGCAAAGAATGGAAATAGTTAGTTCTAATAAGGCCACAGGATACTCCCAGCATGTCTTGTTTGTTTAAGTGGGCGCTGCCTTCCGCTTCAGCTTATTTTTGAAGCTGGATGCAAAGTCACCCTTGCTAACCAGATGAAAACAGCCAAAACAACCCAAGAGGGTACAGTCTCACAACAGATACTTACCTGGCATAAAATATCATGGCTGGACTTAAATAGTAAACCAGTATTATTGCTTCAAGTTTTAGGACACATCATGGAACAAGTTGCCCAAGGAGGTTGTGGCTGCTCCCTCCCTGGAGGGGTTCAAGGCCAGATTGGACGAGGCCTTGAGTAACCTGTGCTAGTGAGAGGTGTCCCTGCCTGTGGCAGGGGGTTGGAACTAGGTGATCCTTGAGGTGCCTTCCAACTGTACCATTCTATGATTCTATCATTTATTTAAAAGATAAGCAGCTTTAGCTTCATTGTCTTTATTTACGACAACTTTTGCTTTGTGCAGAAATTTAACATCTGGCCCACTCAAAGTTTCACCTTTGCTGAAAACTGTGACCCTACTTTGGAGTCTGCAGGAAGGGAAAAGTTAGCAACTCCTGTCCAATCTTCATCAAAAAAACACTGTTATTTTACTTGTCAAATTCTGTCAACTAAAAAAGAAGTACAACAGTTATCTGGGGAAGGGGGTGATTATGGATCTCTAAATGCATATCACACCTCCTTCTCAGCTCAGGAGACCTCAGGAGGCTTGTATGCAAACAAAGTTCACACGTACAGAAATCCTGTGCCCTATATTACACGCATACACCATGTGTGAATATATATATATACATGTATAAAAATACATTTATCTCCTGTTGCTCTGCATGTGACAATGAGCCCAACAAAAAAAAAAAAAACCTTGGAAGAACTGGTTCGATGCAACTCTCAAACCAATGAAAACCGCAACCGCTGTGGCACTCAAGCATGATCCCAGGAACATCAGCTAATATTTTCAGGTTATTACCTGGAGGAGCTGTCCTTATGTATAAGCAAATTTAGCAAATCAATTAAAGTAATGCAGTTAACTTGACCAACAGTTAAACAGAAAGAAAAAAGAATAGCAGAAGAGACTAAAAGAAAAAAACACGAGGCTCATAAAGGAAGCAGAAGCTGCTGAAAGACTGCAGAGCACCCTTGGCTTCACAAAGGTAAAAGGAGCATTATTTTAATTGAAAAGAATCTATTTAAGCATGGGTCACTCGCTTTTGTGGCTTCAAGATCATTAAACAAGGAGCTCAGATTACATGTGGGTCGATTTACACAACACTTCATTTTAGGCTCACCCACCTTCATGTCCCTTCAAAGAGGTTTGTGGGAGACACAGATTACCACAGATTGAATGAGAGTTAATTTGACTCTTCTAGTGAAAAAATCCTAACACAAAAACTTCAGCTAGAAACTAACATCATTTTTACCTCAGTATCAGTGACTCCACCTGATGAAAATGCTCCTCATCCTCTTTCCAGTTCTCCTTGATGGAGAGTGAGGATTTTGACCTCCGTATCTCCCCAAGGCCATGTGCAACACCTATTTCCCCTCAAAAGAGTGGTAATGGAACACAATTAAGTGCAAGCAAGCAGCAGGTAGAGAAGATGTTTTTCTCATTGACCACCAGTTTTATAGAAAGCTTGAGTTGTCTCCTAGTTGGATTGCAACCAAGTTCAAAGCCCTTCACTCAGCTAGCTGACCAAACTGCTTCTCCTGGAACTGCAAAACACCTGCTCCAGTCAGAGGCACTGTCTGGTGGCCTGTTGTCCTGCCATGTTCTGATGCTTCTGGTGCTGCAAATGCTGTGCTATAGCTTCACAGCTGCATATTTAGCCCCTGAGATCACATACACTTGTAGTTTTTAAAAATACACTTCCAAAGCAAAAGTCTTGAGCTCATATTACAAGTTCTCACCTGAAGTAAATTGTTACCTGATAGTTACAAGCTTATGAACTGGTGGTTTATAATAGAAAGGCAGACTGACATTTAAATAGAGTGGCACTAGAATAATGGCTTTACATTAGTATTTTATGGGAGGCTGAATAACCACAGAGTTAACACACTATATTTTCTGGTAATAAAAAAAGAAAAAAAAAAAATCTGTGGAAAACAAAAGGTCATTTTATTTGATGACGTGAACGAATTAGATTTGTATTGTATGGTCAAGAGAGTACAGGAAAGATTAATTCTTAGAGAAGAAGTCAATATATCAGGGTGGCTGGGACTGGCTTGGGTTTAATTCTTTAACCATGCTGTAAAGCCTGCGGTTCACAGCCCACAGCTGTATATTGCTATACCCTGTAGGTTTTAATACAGGCCCTGGACTTCAGTCTCATCTGGTAAAAACCTGAAACTTGCAGTAGGCCATTATGTGGGCAAACTATTCATTTTATATTCACCTCCTTGTCGTGTCAGTGCAGAGGTCATCTAAAGAGGAGGCCTAATTAATCAAACTGTCAGAGCCAATGAGGAGGAGCATGTTAATAGGACTTTTATTTCACCCAGGAAAGCAGTGGTCTGACAGGAACCAGAAAATATGGCCTTGATGTTGCTGTTTATTAGCAATGCTGAGATCAGTGGTAATAGGTGCCAAGCAGCCTGTGTTTGATAAAGGACTGAACGTCAAGAGCCTGCACCAACTAGAAATTAGACTGACAAGAGGCAAGAATCTCAGCATATCGATAGCTGCTGGAAAGCAGGTATAGTTTGGATGTGATAACAAAACCAGAACCTGCACAGGACACATTTTTCTTTCTTCAAACAAAAAAAGGAAAAAACCCACAAAAACCTCAAAACACATCATACACCAACACCAAAATCTACCAGCTGTTTGCTGGCACTTAAGGGCAGGGCTTTGCAATAATTAACTCTGACTTGGCATATACAGGCAACTAGCACGGAAAAGCCCTAAACTGGGTACAACAGAGCTGAACATCAAGGATTGCCTTGATGGGATCCCGTGGTGGTGCAAAGCCAGCACATCGGTGTGGCCCCACATCTCTGTTATCCTCTGAGGGAACTGGCAGGACTGTAAAGGGTCTCAGAGTACTTTAACAGCTGACACACTGACCTACAATCAATGCAGAAGCTGCCCCAGATGAAGGAAGCACGGCGCAGGTAGCAGTTCCATCTGTGTACCACTTGCCTTACACTGAGCACTCCATGAATTAAACCCTGGGCCCGCAAACACAATGCTAATGCTAAAGTAAATACAGTGAAGATTTTATTTCCTATTCAAAGCCTTTCCACAAAATTGATGTTCTTAACACAAAGTGCATGCCCATAGTAAAGAAGAAAACAAGCGTATCTAAAAGGGAGTGAGTGGGAGACAGAAGAGATGCTCACAGTTTCTGAAGGGCACTGGACTCATTTTAGCAGCAGCCATGGCATTTGCTGTGTGGGTGATATATGTAAAATTTTAAATTAATTATTTTAGTAATGCACCCCCTACGTGATTTCTCAGTCTGCAATGTATTTTATACTTCAGGCCATGGTAGGCTTTATAATTAACTACTTTCTGAAGCCACTTTAATTAATTTCCCCCCCACCCAACACCATTATTTCCAAATGAATAGAGAGCTAACACTAAATAGCCTTCTAAATAGAGAGCTGCAGGAATCTAGTCTAGTAGGATAAAGCACTCAGAATCACGCTCCTAGCAATGCCCCCAGAAAGGTTTAAGCAAAGAATGAGGTGGCTGAAAGGAAATGTGTTGCCAAAGGGGAACCTAGGACACTGGCAGGGCATGCAAGTCCCTGGCCAAGTCAATTTTTTCCTTGTTGGAAGTGGAAAGCTGCTATGTTTATGGCTGCTGCCATGGATCCAAATATCCTCATCCGGAATGATTTTTTTTTTCTTCCCTGCGAATGCTCTATTGTCTGGATCTTCCTCTGAAAGGCAGCAATACCGAAACTGCAATCTAAAGTTGCAGAGCTGAGTTCTGTGCCCCTCACTTGGGTGAGTCAGCCTCCTAGGCAGTCATGCTCCACCCTGGAGCTGCTGGGAGGCTGTTGGAAAAGGCAGGAGCCCAGGGTAGCCCTGCCCTCTGCACTGCGCAGACAAGCTGTCAGCTGTCCCTTGCAAGTGGACTAGCACAGCTTGATCTACAAAGACTAGAGAGAGATGCTTGCAGTGAAGACATTTTTATTTGGCAGCAAAAGCACTTGGAAAGCTTTCTGAGGCTCTCCTGAGCCTTCTCTGCTCTTTCATGCCATAGGCACTGCTCCCTTCTGGTGGTACTGATGAGACTAAGATGGGGTAACTGATGTCACCAGGGTTTAAAAAAAAAGCAGAAGTCCTTCTTAGTAATTTACTCTTAGAGGAGTCAAATCTTCAACACCACAAACACGGGACTGGATGGTAGCACTGGGCTCAGGGTTGGTTATTCGAGGCAGGAACTGCTTCAGTGGTGGCAAAATTCACTTAAAGCTTTACCATCAAACTACAGCTGTCCAGATAACAATGCACCTCTGCTGTAAGAAACATGTGAAGAATTATTTAAGAGCACTCTTCCCTTCCCAGTCTTCTGCTGTTGATGATGTCCTTTCAAATGGTTAAAATTATATTCGCCCTTGCAGTCTCTCCTACTTCCCAATATAAACAAAAGGCACGCCCCTACACTTCACAGAGAGGGTATCAGATTGAAAGTAAATGCAGAAAGCTAAAGTGTGTTCCAAATGACTACCTTTTGGAGCTTTAGATGACTGTTTTCACAGCTACAAGAAAAAGAAATGTTGGTGGGTAAAATCTTAAAGGTTACGAGCCTCATTTTTACATTTCTCAGTGGCAGCAGTGTTAAAATCACGTATTAAAGTCAGTTCACCATTAGCATGTGAAGCAGCACCAAAGTTGGGAACTATATTAAGTATCTTTCTCAAAAGTACTGCAGAGGGTATCTCTGCCATTGATAATGTATTGCTTAACCATTAACACAGTATATTATTAGTGTTAGGCTTTTATTATCTTGATTGTACTGTTAGTTTATTGGGGGGGGGATGAAGGTGTTTGCATTATTCATCATTACACCTTCATTTACTAGCATTGTTTAGTATGACCAAGCAACTATTTCTTCAAAGCCTTTGCAGAAGAGTATGCAAAATTGCTTGCCTAATTCCAAGGAGACACTGCTTTTCTTTTGGAACAAAAGAAAATCTGCATCTTAATCCCAATGACATCGCTATAGGAACCCTATTTACAGTATGATTAAAAAAAAAAAAAGGCCTTTCTTACAACCTCATTAAATCTAAGCCTCATTTAACTACTAGGACATTTTTACAATGGCTTTACTGACATACTATGATAAATGTCTGTATAACATCCTTCAACAATAGTCCCGACTATAGCCATAACCACAATGTGTATAAACACTGCCTCAGTTTTAACAATGTGCTGTCCTGAATAGTAGGAAGTGAGGTAACACTAAACACATTTTTACTGCCCCTCCTCATCTCCAAACCTTGTTTTGCTTTAAGTTCTTTTCACCAGTTTCTGTTTTGTTTTGGGGAGGTGCTTAATTTTGTCTTCTCGGTGGGAAATGAAACATTCCCCTTAAAATTGTAAGAATTAAGATGCTCAACTTTTAAAATATTACAGGATCCCTTTGAAATTTTGACCTAGGTAGAAAGGTTTCCTGAAATTTGATTCTTTTGAGATGAAAGGGTTGGCAGCAGGATGAAAGCAGCCCTACCCTTTTTTTCCATGTCAGAGAAATGAATGGAATGGCTTATGAATACATGTAACTCACCCATTCAGGAGCCACGCTGGTGCCTATTTGTCCTGAAGTACCAGTGTTGGGTTACTATGCAAAGCGAAATAACTGTTAGGCAGCATGAACTCAACCCACAAGAACAAGGAGGGCCAGAATAGGTCTTCAGAGACCTAAAGTTTTCAAACTTTAAGGTAATGCAAGGAATTAGAAGATGTTTCTGTGAGAATCATGCTTTCAAAACACCTTTATAAACAGTCAGCCATTGTAACTTGCTCTTGAAAAGAACAGGGATCAGCAGCACCAGAATTGTACAACTAACTAAAAAACTGAGCAGGCTTGACTGCTCTCCTGTTCATGGCTGGCCTCTGATTTAATTTCACATCAAATGATATTGCAAAGCTGGACATGGTAAACCTACAGTATTTTCACTGGAGACTAGGGTCTGACATTCTGTCTAAATGAAATTTCCCAGTTGTCCCAAACACTTTTTATCTTATTTCCATGCTAGCAGTTTGAAATGTCACTATGTATTGTCACAATGACAGGTGAGCAAAGGCACAAGAAAGCAACAGAGCTGGTTTCTCCAGTGAACCATGTCTGGTCAAAGTGAAAATCCATTTTTGTCCCTGGCTCCTGGTCCACTCCCAGGTATAACAGTGACAGGAGTAAGCTCTGCAACACAGCTTCATGCAGGTTGAAATATAGAGCATGGGTTAAGAAACCTCTGTGTGCATCTCTTATGTATGTATATACATCCATACATTACTAGAACACATCACTTCACACATCATCTTGCAAATACTTTTTACTTTACTACCACAAGTTATCTCACTGAGGTTAGTGAGAGACTGACAGCTATAAACCTCCTGCTATACAGAAGATTAAGTTGTGTGGCCATAATACATATTTTACATGGATTAGAAGATTTGGACTAGGACAGTATTACTAAAAAAGAAATAAAGAAAATATCCTTCAGAAAACTTTTGCTTAAGACTTAATGACTCTTTCTGACTCTGATTTCAGAATCTGCAAAGAGTTCCTCTCAGTGACAGTAAGGAGAAGACCATGGCAACAGTTATCATTACCCTAATGCAGGTGGATATTTCTATTAACTACAATTAATTGTTCTAAGGACAGCCTAAAGATCAAACTCTCAACTTGGGTTTCCCTTTTCCAAATCTTTTTCTTGCTGTAATGAGTCTTCTGCCTTTAAAAGGCAATATCTTTGTATAGGTTTGCTCATGTCATGGAGCTGGTAACCACTACAAGAAAAAGAGATGGGTGTATATCACCAATTAACACGTAGATACTGCTTACTCTCTCTGCCATGTATAGAATCACAGAATAGTTTAGGTTGGAAGGGACACCAAAGATCATCCAGTTCCAACCCCCTGCCATAGGCAGGGACACCTCCAACTAGAACAGGTTGCTCAAGGNCCTAGAGTTGTGCTTGGGATTGTGCTGACCCAGGTGCAGGACCTTACACTTGGCCTTGTTGAATTTGATGAGGTTGGCCTGGGCCCACCTCTCCAGCCTGTCCAGGGCCCTCTGCCCTCTGTGGATAACACTCTGTTTTCCCTTACCTCAATCAATGAGATAGCAGACTTGCCACTTACAGCAACGACTCCATCTGAGCAATGCCAAAAATGGAGCAGTGAGCATCTGTATGCAGCAACTTCTCTCTAGAAACCCAGCACCCATATCAACATGTGTGAAATGCTGGTCTCATTGAAGTCAATGCTCAAAATTTCACCCATGATTTATTTTCCAATAAGTCATCTCCCACTGTTGTGCTCTTTGATATTGCTTTCCTTCTGAGTGCAGAAGATATGAAAAGGTGCATTTCTATTAGCAACATCCACTTTAAAATTCCACATTCTACTCTCTTTATAAGGCTCTGCATTCACTGATTCTGTTCTTCAGCCTTCACCTACCTTTATCCTCAGAAGAAATAATTTTGACTATCACAGTATTTTATATGTAAAAACGCCAGACATCATCAGGGTCTGTCTTACAAGCAAAAGGAAACAGACTTTTGAGCAGTAGGACCACAGCATTCTGCATCACATTTTGACTAGTTTCACCTGAAGATGGAAATTCATACTTTTTTTTTTTGCTTTAACAGTACACAACTGAGGCCACAAGCAATCAAACTCTTCCATGACTGAGATGTTAGGAGTGAAACACACCATATTTTACAGATATATTTTTTCAGCGCTCAGCAGAGGGATGTATCTGAAAGCTACCTCTTGCAGGGATGCAGGAGATTACCTGCCCTCAAGAGACCTATAGGCAGAGCCATTTCCTTAGTTTACCATTCCTTTGCTACAGCTGGAAGCAAGGAGCAGGGAGGGAAGCAGAAAGCTGTGGAGTCTTCAGTTTATTTACTATTCTAGTGGTTAAAACACTTCCTCACAGTCCTCATTATTCAGGAGACATTAATTACTCTTTAAAAAACAACCAAAAAATAAACAGCCTCAGTATCCCTTACAGAGAATAACAGTAACCCTATGCATGTGCACACACACACACAGAATACATTCCAGACATAATAGATATCATGTATTTTTCATGCATGATCAAGATCTGCAATACTGCACGCTATGCAGTTACAATCAAGTTTAAGAAGTACACAGAATATGAGCAGGATTTATTGTGTTAGTTTGACACACTTGCACATGAAAACACTGAAGTCCTTATCAAGCTTTGTTCGCTCAACTTCTACCTGTAAACCCAAAATGTTAAGAGGGAGAGCAGAAGTTGACTTTGTGTTCCATTGTGCTTGACTGCAACTTGTATTCACATCCATGAATTAGCAGTGTTTCAAATCCGAGCTATTGTTGGCTGTCACTGGGAATGAGTTTTCCAGAGCATGCTTAACTCTTTTCCATGCTTCTATCCCTCTCACAATATCCTTACTGAGGTGAGCTTATTTCTGCTGTAGCTTTATTTCTTACAATGCATCAGGAATGAATGTGGCCTGTTATAATTAGGTGTGGTGAATACAAGTTGATTAATACTAGTCCTTGTCAGCTAAATTTAACTATTCAAAAGCCAAATGTTTGCTATGAGCTAGTTTGCTGGGCTGCTTTGCAGACAAGGGAGAGAGACAATCCCTTGCCAGTCATACAACCTGTCCACAGACTGCTGTTTAAAGCAGCTGGGATGGATAGCAGGGGTTATTTTTCATCCCCTTTAAAAAGCAAGCTGAGGATTTCATGCTTAGTTTCAATTCTCTGATTAAATAAGGAGAAAAACAAACACACACACACCACCACCAAAAAGGATCAAACCTCCAAACCTGAGAAACAACAACAAAATTTCTATACCTTAAGGACCATTATGCATCATATAAAATAAAGTTTCTGCAAAAATGTGGTGAGAAAGGTGTTTGTTCACATGAGCATGCATGTATATATAGAGCACATAAAATGTGACACCTAAAAAAATATATATACCAACTTCTGGCAATATTGAAAACCCTTCAGCATGTTTCTTCTTTGAAAGTGTGCAATGCTTATAAGAAGGCAACTGTGATACTGCTTTTAAGCTATTTTAGTAAGGGCCCTTGACAAGCTTCACATAAAATATTCAGCATTGATGCATTCAAGTCCACACAATTCAACGTGAAAAGCTCTCTGTCTTCAGCCCACATTATAAATAGGGTTATTATAAAGGTGGTGTGTGGATTAGATGCTTTCCCTTATCCTTCCCATCTGCCTTTCTAAAGTGTGATAGCATTGGACTACATCACAAGCAAAACCAATGTATTTTTGGAATTAAAAGTACCTAGTTTTAATAGTTCTAAAGAAGTTCACATACTTTTCCAAATAGTTATTGTTACATCTTCAACGAGTTAACAGTAAAGCTGAAAAGCAGCTGAAGTGCTAAGGGTCCTCTACTCCTTTAGTCCTCTAGGACGGCCATGCCTTTAATTGGGAAGCCTTTTGTCTTCTGAATCAACTTTTGAAACAAAGTCCTGGCTTTACAGAACTGAGGAGCTAATGCTACTGATTTCAGAGAGAGTTGGCTTTCATCTCTAACCTTTTGCTTTTGTCTGCATAATGAAGTGATACCTGCTCAATGTAAGGAAGGTCTTAGAGCACTACACCGAAATGCTGGCAAACATCTCCACCAGAAAGCACAGCATCCACCTAACTTTTCAGACTATAGCTGCAATGAAGGACTCTGCCAGCATAAAGGAAAAGCCATCTTCAAATTCTTTTAGACCTGGACACTTCTGGTTTTCTAAGCTATTTAGATGCCAAAGCTGGCATCAAAATGGATGCATCAGGATGGTTAAGCCCATACACTGCATTTCATAATGGAAAGCTGCAGTCTTCAGTCAGGCAGAATTCCAAGTACAGTACTTAAATTTTTCTCATCTGTTGTCTAAGAACTTCGGGATCAAGCAGATCATTTAAAGCCTACTGAGATCAGTGGCAAAAATCTTACTGGCTTCAGTAAGCTTTGGATCAGAGCCAGAGGACCAGAGTCAGAAAGCTGCATGTGAGTGGCAGCCAGTGAGGTTTCCAAAGAACCAGTGCAGTCTTTCTGCAAGTGCCTAAGACACTTTTATGACTGAGGGCTTTCCTTGTGGATTTTGAGAACAAACAGGTTCTCACTTGAACTATGCTTAATTTTGCTAGCTCAGCATGCAAACTTTTAGTTATCCTAGTTTTCCTCTCATCTTCTCTACATTCCTGTCACAAGCTGTACAAACCAGGTCTTCTCTTAGTTCTTTGTTTCTTTGGAAATATGGTGCTTCTTTTTCACTTTCCTTCTCCCCCTTTCTCCTTCCTCTCTGAAAATTTTAACCTGTGACAATAGAACTTCGTGATAGAACAGAGACTAATAACACTTTCAACTTCTACTCACGTTATGCAAAGATATTTTAACTTCTGTTGAACTCAGGCTATAGGAAATGGTAATTTCAAAGTGGACTCGATACATTATATGAACATTGAGATATTTCCTATAAATATTTTAAGCTAGTAATTCTATTCTTCCCAAAAAAGAGAGTGACTTAATTATCAGAGCCTTTTGCTCACACTATTCATGGAAACAGATATACTTTTTTAGCATACTTAAAGATACTAAATTATGAACAACAGTTCACACAGGGTAACTATCGGACATATTTAATAGTTCATTATGACGACTACAGTAGATCTATTTATGATAAGCTCCACCTTTTATACTATGCTACTAAAAAGCACATATTACTTCAGAACACAGAAAAGGCTCCTTTGGCATTAGCAAACTGAAAATCACTGGAACCTGCTAGTCCATTCCTGTTAAAATCCAGACACATTTCTCTTGGCAACACCGATACTGCATGGTCATTGCGATCAATTTCCTTGTTCAAAGCACCCAGGTCAGTCTGCTGCCTCACAAGAGCTACCTATGCACATAGGTAATTATGATTTGCCATTTTTTGTGGTTTATAATCTACTATTTAACCTTTTAAACATATGTTTACCACAGCCTCTACAAGCAAAATGTCTTATTTTAACTGGATCATATCAGGCATACAATGCCAGGTTTATACAGCAACCTCTGTCTGACTGCAAATGATATCAAAACAGAATGAGTCCCTGTCTGTCTGGGAGAGAACAACAGTCCTCTCTGTCTTCTCATCCCAGATGTGATAATCACAGCAACTGAAACTTGTCTCCCACTGAAGAAGTAGTTTGCTCACTGATTTAAACTGTCTCAAGATTTAATTCCAGCTGACTATTGGCAAGACATTTTATTGTAGAGTTATTGCAAAGTATACTTCATTAATGGTAATGATACTGAACCATTAGAAATTCAATGGAATCAGAAGGACCAGACCAAATGCTCACTGCAGTCATGGAGAAGATGAAGTGATCCCTGGGTCATACCTTGCTTATAAAGCACTGCCTGTAGAGCTAGCAAAAATTTACACCAAGGGCTAGAGGCATGTTACTGATTACCTATATAAAATCCCCATAGAATAAAATGGAAAATAGTAGATATGAATGGTAAAAACACAAGGAAGGAGTGAGAAGAGAAGCAAGATCTTGTTTCTACAAACATCCTTACCTACATGCGCTCCAACGAACTGCTTAGAACAAAGCTTTTCACACACAAATTTGCAAGCTGGGTTCACCCACAAAACCTCATCACATCTGAGAAATCTAGCATGGAAGCCACAGCCTGTGAACTTATTTGCTTCGAGATTTAACAGCAACATTTTAATTCTGAGCAGTTAAGTGTGCTGCATGTCTGATCAGAAGCCACGGAGCAGCAGCATGAGATGGATCTTCCATTCAGAGCCTGGGGAGCTCCCTGTGCTGCTTGGCTGCCTTGAGAGTGGATGTTTCTAAGAATCACCCCAGGAATGGAAAAATCTAGTTGCTGGAACAGATTATCCAGAAGGAACAGATTATCTGCACCTTTCCAAGTTTGCCCTTTCTTGTCAACTTTTGCTGAAGTAAAACGAATTTACCTGAAATATAACCCTCAAGAGTGGGGTGAGAAGGAAGTGCAATAAAATTAGAAATATTACACAAAAGCTGTGATATGAAAGTCACAACCCCCTCCACCCCCATTATGCATTCCACCTAGAATAACATCTTATGCTCACACCAATATTTACCTCCTTGTCATCTAAGGAGAAGAAAAAAAGTCAAATCAACTTTTAAATTAACTTACATATCATGCCTCCAGAAATGATTAATACCTCTAAAAGGACAGTTAAGAAGAGCAATAAAAGCAAAACCTGGAATACTGCAAACGTGCAGAATTTATCCTCGAGCTAAAGCTTATTCCTGAAACACTAAGATTTGATTGCTCATGCTGTAAGGGTATCTAAGATTTTTAATGCCCAATCCAGCAAGACACTTTTGTATGAAAGGCCAGTGCTTTCAACAGGCAGGCTGAAGAACACAAGGAACACTCATTATGGAAACAAAAAATAGAAAGAAGAAAATCTGGGAGAGTTCCCTGCAGAAGACTTACCTGCAGTGCTTGCTTGTTATCAGCCCCAATAGATTGAATCCATCAGCAACAGCACCACACACTCCCCATGAGCTTCTCCAGACTCTGAAGAGCACTACAACTCTCCAGAAGCTGAGGCTGTTCACAAGCTTATCAAGCTCATCTCAGCTTGTGTTAGGTGTGCTTCAGAAAGTACCACACAACTCCAGAAGGGAAAAATTAGTGAAGCTCAGCTTCCTGTGCCTGTAGTTTTAGACTCCTGTGACTGGGAGGTCTGCTTGCTATTTGCTGCTAGTTTTCACTATTCATGATGGAAGAGTGCTGATGCCTTCACCCCGTCACTGCTTGCAGAAGGCATTCACCCTCCAAAAATATTTTTGGCTTTACTGGTTGGTTGCTTTCTTTCACAATTTAAATAAGTTTCCATGGGAAAGGATATTTTGGAATAGATAGTTTGAATCATTAACAACTAAAATTAAACTGAAGCCACAGTGGAACACCATTCAGTCTTCAGCACATTGTTAGCCTAACCTTTTTCTATTGTGTAACTGAACATAAACCCAAGTGTCAGAAGCAGCTGCAAGGTCTAGCACAATAGTGGGGGGAGAAAGACTAAGTAGAAAGGTCCTTTGACGTGCACATTTTCTGATCTCTTCAGCAGGTTTATCACAGACTTGCAGCAAAAATGACTGATTCAAACAACAAATGGTGGCAGGGAGGCAAGCTTACATCTCTGATTTCATTAACATGGATTTTTATTTGGAGTTTTTTACACAATGAATTCTAGTTTTGTATAAGTACTTTGCTACTTTTTTGGACAGTTCATTATTTTTAACATTTACCTTCAATCTGGAATTACTCACAGAAAGACTACACTTCAAATAATATAGTAAACACATCAATATTAAAAAACAAACAAACAAAAACCAAACCAAAACAAACAAAAAAAAGCAGCAATGCAGTTAAAAGTCAATCCACTGAATTGACACAAGTCTCCAAGTAAGATCTTATAATTACAGCTTGCTGAAGGAAGATTTTTACTGGATTGGTTTCTCCTTTTGGAGAAGATAATGTATTGTTTCTTTTAGCCTATACAAGTAGTTCATATAAATGTTTGATTTAAATGAAAAAGAAATCAACTGGGAATCAGAAAAGCTAAAGGTACCACCCAGAATTTATGAATAAAAACCAAGTACGTAGGACTAGGTCTACAATCTCTGCAATCCTGAAAGACTAGCTTGACCAGGAACAAGCCATCAGTTCAGAAACTGTGACAAAGGTAATACTTTGTCTTACAAGATAAAATCTGCTGTCATTAACTTAGTTTTTCTTTATGGATTTAGAAGTTCTAAGGCAGTTTTATTCTGGTCAAAGAATTTTTTTCAACTGTTCCCCATATCAACACAAATCTATTCTAATAATTTGGATTCAAAGGCAGCTTGAATTGAAGGGAAAAAAAAAAAAAGTTAAAAAGCAGAATTCATCACTTTACAGCCAGAAAAAAGTAAATATATACAGAAAGCATAAAGTGTAAAAAAGTAAAATGTAGTGACTGTCATGTACAATAAGCCACATTGTGATTTAAATGAATCAGCAGCAGACTGTCCAAAGCTAACAAGAATGAAATGTTGCCGATCAGCAGCAATCGACTTTCTTCAAATAAATAAGTAATCACTCTTGCATTTTTAAGGAGCACAACAGCAAAGCCAAGAGTAAAAAATATTTATAAAAATCACTGAAACCAGCACCCTGAAGAAACTGAAAACATTACTTTATGAATGGGTAACTCGGCAAACAGTATCTTTTGTTTTCCATCTGACTCTCCATATAAGTAAGACCATCTACCTAATCTTTCTGCAGCCCCTTCACAGTGCCACCCAATGCTCTACTTCCCCCAGCATGCCCTCACTCTGCACCTTGGCCCTGTTTATCCTCCTTATCAGCTCAGGAAGAAATTTTGGCAAAACTCTTCCTCTGGTCACCGATATCTCTGGGAACCAAACCCATTAAGATATTTCTGCCCCCTACTCATGCTGTTTTAACTGTCTGTTGTACAGGAAGGAACTGATAAAAATAGGATTACAATGCCCTCACAGATGAACTAGCAGGAGGTTTGATTGTGATTGATGCCTGAATAAATATACAATAACAGGCCCTACATTTCAACACTGCTTTTGATAGAAGGTAAGGAGAAGTCTCAGTTTTCACTGCCTGGACTGCAGGACTCTTTCTCAAATACCTGGGAAGTGCCTCTGATTGAAGATTGAATCTTCTACTTAGTCTGATTTCAACTAAAGAGCAGGAGGTGGTTATTAGTAGGAATGAATATGTCTTATTTTGTGAGGTACAAAGGTTCACTTCTTCCTACAGGTTCTTACGTGTGGCCCACCCCCAAGTTCAAATTAAGGCCTAAATTCCTTTGAAGTCTAAATATCTTCCCTACAGACACTCGGTGCCAGTGTGGGTCTCTTGGAAAAATAAGCAAGATCCTAACAGCTCCATGGAAAACTAACAGGCTGGAGTTTTGGGTGGGGAGAGGAGGGCTGGGATTGCCCAATTTAACAACTCAGCGCTTGCTTGGGAGAAGTTTTCAACAGGCACTGGGGTACAGACTTAGCCTGAGGAAGGGTTTCTATAGGAAAGGCTGGCTTCAATAGCCACAAGAGAGCACAGAATTTCCAGCAATCAATTACAGATGGTTTTCCCTGACTCCATTGTGCTGCAGGACAGACTGAAGCCTGTCTGCATTCTTTTAATCCTTCCTATTAAAGTAATTATTAATGAGTAAAGAATTTACCATCCCAAACAAATTTCAGGAAGTAAACTCAGCACACAGTTTTTATTAACCTTCCTCATATTTGGAGAAGAGGGTTTCAAGTGTCCTGAAATCACACGTCATCAGCTCCCACTTCAAGTAACACAGCTATCTATTCCACTTCAGCAGGATCTCAAATATACCCCTTCTTATCCTGCAAAAAACAGACACCTGTTTAGCTTTCCAGTGCAATGACCCAGTCAAGTACTTAGGCAAGTACAGAAACTCCAGGCAGGCAAACAGCCCCACTGGCTCTTTTGAAGTAATTTATGAAAGCAAATCTGCATCTGCTGCAGTACCTGGCTGGATCACCTTGCTAAAGAGAGCTTAAAAGTAATACTTGGCACTTTCACAGTCCTTCACGTGCTGAAATTACTGTCCAAATAGCAAACAGTGAGGAAAGCATGAAAGTATTATGAGTCTCATTTTGAAGATGAGGAAATCAAGGAAACCAGCTACTTCCTGCTCCTTCTATGGTGAGGCAATGTCAAAGCTGGGACTCCCCTTCCCTGTTTCCTCACCCATACGCTCCATCCTTCTGGCATCCACGAGGCTCTCTAACTGGAACTGCAGTCAGCACACGCTGAAGCTGCCTAGCAGTCTGCAGACAAACTTCAGAAACCCAGTTCCACCTCTTACCACAGTCTGCAGCAATTAATATAGATCAAATACAGTAATTAAAAATAGCCAGGTCATTAAACTGCAATAGGTACCAGCACAGTACACTCAAGCAGCAGACGGACCAGATCTCCTTGAAGATACATGCCCACTGGTGTAGTAGCTGTGCCAGCTATTAATTCTGAAGACATTTCTGACATGTGTATGTGCCCAGCTCTCACAAACTACAGACACCTTTCTAGAGTATGCTTTCTCCTCTACACCAAGAACTCACCACTCAAGTTTGCCACCCATAGAAACCAGTGTCTTTGTTTTACCTCCCTCTTAGCCACTTATCTTGCTGAAATGTGTCTGAATTAAAATTATTTCTCACTGGTCACCTATATGGAATTGCCTTTCACAGACAGGCACAAGGGCAAATCATATGGCTTTCTGAAGGGTGGGTAGAGTGACTTCTTAATGGATTTCTTCTTATGGGTTGAACGCACTGAGAACATACACCAGCTAAGTAGCACTGTGGAAAATGTACCGTGGCCACTTTCCGTGATCTGCTTTATACTGAAAGCATTTTACTTCAAGTGGGACACCCTTAAATTTACAGAAATACAAAGACACACACCAAGCCTCCTACTGCATCCCTCACTATTCAGTATCAGCAGATCCTACTGAAGTACTAAAGGTGTTCTGAAGTCATCACTCAACAAGAGAGTAAATACCATTTTAGGGTACACAGTGTACCCTGACCCAACAACACAGCAACACTTTGCAAAGCATTTACCCAGTATAAGCTTGGCCAGTTCAAGATCTGGAGCGTAACTGTGTCACTCCTGCAGCTAGCACACACTCCTCACTTTCTGCTCTGAGGAATGAATCAGAAATCCAGCTGCCTTGGAGGCAGCCTGTGTTAACAGAGGTCAGACTCAGTGTTACTGATTGTGGAACTGAGCTTAAGCTGCCTCTCAGCCTCCCTTCTCTTCCCCAATTTCAGTGGGATTTAAATGCTTGTAGAGTGACATCAAAATTACTGTGTTTAAAGTAATTTAGTACAGCATCCCACTACTTAGTGTCACTGGAGAAGTTGCCCTCTTCAGCAGGGAAAAGCAAGAAATCCCAGCTCAGAGCAGTCAGCGATGCATGAACTCTCTGCTCACCACAAGTGATTTCCTTTGCAGTATTCCCCAGTCCTAACCAACTAAACGTAGTATCAAGTGCTCTAGTTTTATCTTACTATGGCTTGGGGTTAGGACAGTTATAAATCAGTGTTGTTACCCACATTTTAATGCCTTTTCTTCTCCCTGTTCTGATGATTCAGTTGTGATGTGAACAGCATGCCCTTCCAACCAAGCTGTGACAAATACACTCTCCACACTACACTTTAGAACCTAAAAACGGAGTCTGCACAGAGCCTGTCAAAAACAAGCCAAATATTTAAAAAAGAACCTGCCATTTCCCAAGATTGTTTTCAGTCAGTTTCTGATGACACAAATTGTTATTCGAATTCATAGAGATGCACAGAGTGTAAATGGAAGAGGTCATGAAGCAAAAAAATTTTTTCCTGTTGCAATTTAAAGTATCTCTGAACTGGATGAAGTATAAATTCAGCAGGCTACTAACCAAAGGATATATACCCCCAAGCTGCACAGCAAGAAAGCACTTAAACTCAGGGTGAACTTAAGCAAACACGAAACTCTTATAATTTCAGAAGGATGAACGAGTGTACTTTAATTTTAAGTGAGAATTTACTGTTGCATTTGCAAACAGGTGAATCAAATTTCAAATCTGTACTACTCTACATAAATACTCACTGCAGATATATGTAAAATGAAAAAAATAAGGCACTGACTGCTGACAAACATGAAATAGACAATTCAGGCTTGAAATGGTAACACAAAAATTCTATCTGGAGTACTTTTCCTTTTAAAATCATATCCTGAAGAAGCAGTGAGAAATGTAGCGCTGATCACTATGAATTAAGGAGTGATACTGAGAATTATCTCCTAGTAGGTCTAAATTCAGCACAGAATAAAATTACAGTGTAATTGGGGTGGGGGTGGAAGAGGTGTAATTGCTGTAAGAAAGAATTACAGCTACTCAGCTACGAAGATTTTCAAGTGCTCCAAAAGCACAGAGCTATTTCATCCTATTTGATTTTCGTAAATATATGAAATTCAGTCACGTCAGTAGATAAAAATTATAGAGTAGATTGTATCATCCCAGGCTTAGGCAAAATGTGATACAATCCCTTTTGCAAAAAACCTAAAACTGGCTTGTCAGTGAGGACTACCATACAAGTGAAGAGCGGCTAAAGGGCTGTAAACAACTAGACAGCAGCATCACAAGGGAGGTGCTAGTGAACTGCCACAGGGATTGGTATTAGGATCAGTTTTATTTAACATCTTTATTAATGATCTGGAAGAACGGGTAAACAGCACATTAATTAAATTCACAGATTTCAGTGTAGTGAGAGGTGTTATAAACATGACAGTAGGGAAAGAAATTATGCAAAAAGGAGGTTGCAAACACTGAGAGAAATAAGAAATTGAGATTCTTTTAAAAAAAAATTTTAAAATTGCAAGCTAAAACATCTGAGAAGAATTAAAAAACCATAAATAATCAGTGAGAGGAAGAAACCTGAAAGAGGCTAAGCTGAAACAAAAGACCTGGGGGCAGCAGCTGATAGCAAATTATGTATGAGCTTGCAACATGAATGGGAAAAAGAATACAATGATCTAGGCTAAAGACATGAATGTAGCATAAGACATCAAAAAGACAGCTTGACCCAAGCCTGGACATTCTGCAGAAGCAGGGAAACGTAGGCTTGCTACACTACATCATTATTGCAACTAGCCAAGCATCACCACTTGCCACACAGAGCTCATCAGTAACATCCAGGCAGAATACCAGGGTTTGGGGCTGATTTTTTTTTTTTCTTTTTAATAAAAATTCCCATCCATCCATCCAACCAAAACCCAATAGCCAGAAAAACAAAACAAAACACAAACAAACAAAACACAAACAAACAAAAAAACAAAAACAAAACCACCCACCCCATACAAACAAACAAACAAAAAAACCCGCCAAAACAAAACAAACATCATCAGACATAAGAAAGCAGGAAAAAAAAAAGACTAACTGGAAAGGATTGCACACTGATTCTGTAATGTAATTGGCACTGGGCCTGAAAGCTACAAGGATATAAACATCTTGAAAGGTGTAAGAAAACCTTCAGGCTCATCTCATCAAACACGGTACAATTTGGATTACTTTCAAAATGAAGGGAACATAAGAAGAAAATAAGCAGAATATTAATTACCATTAGTAACACCTACTACACTAAGGAACAGTCTTACAAGGAATTAACTAAAGCTCCTTTTTTTCTTCATTCATTAAAACCAGGCAAAACATTAAAAAATACAGAGTAGGAGACAATCCTGCCCTTGCAGAATGACTTAATAGGTCTTTTCCACCTCCATCTTCAATGATTCCATAAGAGACAATAAGTAGAGAGACAACCCTCTGCAAAATTAAATCACTGGGAATCAACCAGAGAATGAAAATTAAATCAGAGTAAAGTATTTTCTTCTTTGTGAGCATTAGCATTAATCACATGCAAAAGTAAAATATTAGTTAATTTGATTCTCTGTGCCTTCCAGACTCTGGTCGAAATGAATCAATGCAGGAAGAGTGATTTCTCTGATAATTGGGCAAATGATAAGGAGGGAGGAAAAACGAAGAAAGAAGGAAAAACACCCAGCAGAAATAGCTGGTGAAAATGGAATTAGCAGAGGGGGACTAGGAGAAAAGTATGTTGGGGGGGGGGCTGTTTCTTTGGAAATCATAATAAGGATGACAAATTTAAAATCTGACTGTAGTGGCTTTGGAAGAGCATTATCCAAAGACAGCTAGAAATGGAAAGAAAAGTATCTTGCACAGTATAAACTAGTAGCAATTTAAGTGACTGTGCTTGCCAGCATGAAAAATCTCTGAAAAATGGCTTTACTACACAGCACTTTCAGATGGTCTGCCCTTTGTAACACCTCCAGTGTGAAGGTGGTGGTAACCCAGAGTCTCAGCTGCTCCTCAACCAACACAATAATGAATTTTCGAGGCACAATACATTTGAGAAGCTCTTCTCCTCAAGTGCTGTCAAACAGGTGAGGTGGGTGTGCGTGAGCCGCTCGCTCGGCTACTGGTGTCAGCGACACGGCACAACCCAAGGCGGCACATCTGCGCAAACCGAAGGCGGCACATCTGCGCTGCCTCCGCTCAGCAGGGGGCGGGGGGAGGTCATATTGGCACTTAACTCTGCTCCTTAGGCCATGATAGGTCAAACTGGACAAACCACAGCCTAATGAAGCGGCTTGCAGGTGGAGGTGAGGCAGCACAAAGCCTTTCAATTAGCGGTTAAATGACAGCAGGAAGAGGTAAGGGACCCCGTTCTCTGTTCTCTGCCTAGATAACGTGAATTCAGGTGTGGACTTCACTGAAGCACAAGACAGGGCCAGTCTGGCAAAAGCTGGAAATGTCAGCTTGTGCACTGGAGAAACTGAGGCACGTACCATGGGAATATTGGAAAAACAGGCATGAACACAGCGAGAGGCAAGAACAACAGCTGAGAGCAACCCTGCTGCCCCGGGGCCAGGGCTTTTTCCAAACTGCAGCCCAAGTTCTTTAGTTCAGTGTCAGATTTTATTCAGCTGGCAATGAAATAAGTAATCAACATAACAAAAACTTTTTAGACCAATAAACCCGAAAGAACAGCATAGAAAAAGCAAACTGGGGGTCTGGTTTGTTCCTTCTGATACATTTTAAAAACAGATACTTTCCTCCTATGGAGAGGAAATGCTGTATTTAATTAGATGCATAAATCATTACACTTTTATAGTTAGTAATATCTTCCATAATGAAACTAGATTAGTTTCTCACTACAAATGCTGTTCACTGTTGAAATTTTATGATAAGGTCTGATAATGGAGGTGTCACAAACCAGTTCACGTTGAGGGGTTTTATTTATATTCCAACCAAGTCTTACATTATTTTTCTGTTGTATACATCAGAGGAATTCTGCCTGGCTTTCTACCTACTGCAGAAAAATACACACTGCTGTCTTACAGTAATGCCTCTGAATGTTATGGGGATGGAGTTATCTTTAAAACCGGTTTATAGAGTTTATAACTGAGCCTTCTATCTGTGATCAAAACTCAAATTTTAATCCTCACATTTAAAGATGATGCAGATTCTTCTCATCCAAAATGCACCTAACAAGCAGGTCTGCTGTGACAGGATCCATCCTGCGGCTCTCTATTACCGTGCAGCCACAAATGTCACTAACTTCAGCAGTTTTCATCTACAGGACTGCAATTATTTTCCTCTTTTTATTTTCCCCATCCTACAGCAACACAATCAAGACATAAACACAAAGAAAGTGTAGCAGACACATCACTGATTTCACTGCCATTTAAGACAACCCGAGCAGCTCTGTGCCATGGACTGATGAGGAAAGCACATTAAGCACTTGCAGCAGAACATCCAAGTGGACCTGTTTTGCAGCCTGATTAATAGAAACAACCTCTAAGGACTAATCACAAGTCGAGCCCTGTTTTGTAGATTAATAGAACAAAGACGCAAGAGAATAGGGAAGGTTACAGGACTGGAATATAAATAAGACAAGGTGCACACTCTAGGTAGTTTGACTGCTAGTAATTATCAGCTAAAGGCACATCCTTACAGCAAGGTCTCGCTGTTCTGTGCTAAAGCAGCTCACTTCCAGATGGACAATCAGTTTCTGCATCTCTAAGTATTTTATGTGGATTTTAATGCCAAAATTTATGAAACCAACTCCTCTGAAACAAAGTGTACTTCATCTCACTCCTGGAATATCACTTAAATTTCTGTTGCTATCAGACCACTATAAAATTTGCAGGAACTATAGTTTCCAGTTATCCATACATGGATCAGCAAACACAATATTGGCGTACAATGAATGACTGTTACTCAAAAGTCTGCTGCTACTGCTATACAGCAGCAGATGCTAAGACCCAGCAGAAATCTCCCATATCCCATCTGATGCTGACAAGTGCTGCTTGTGCTATGCCACCCTAGTCAGTGAATTTTGCTGGCCCTGAGCAGGATTCCACCATGAGGAAAAGATAATCAGCCAGAAAGTCCTACAAATAAACCCCTTTGGCATTCAATGCAAGCTAACATACAATTTGTCATTACCTGAGTTTTGCTAATGTTCAACAACTAGAACTATGAACTATGTGGAGAGTCTACACAAGTATCACAGAATAGTAAGGTTGGAAGGGACCTCAAAGGTCATCTAGTTCCAACCCCCTGCCATAGGCAGGGACACCTCCCACTAGTACAGGTCACTCAAGGCCTCGTCCAACCTGGCCTTGAACACCTCCAGGGAGGGAGCAGCCACAACCTCCGCGGGCAATCTGTTTCAGTGTCTCACCACCCTCACTGTAAAGAACGTCCTCCTAAGTATCATATAGGAAATGACAGAACTTTTTTATGCCTCTGAAAAAAATACTTCTCTGCTTTTCAAAGTATTCAAGGTGATTTGCTATAATAAAATGTAGTGAACATAACAGCAACACAAAAAGCTGCATCTGTGCTTGCTTCAAGCATTCAAGAACAAGCACAATTTATAGCCAAAGTTATTAAACATTTGCAGTCTGCTGTCCAAAATCCTAAATGAAGAAATCTTTCTAACTTCAGGAAGGATGGATTTCATCCTTTATGTGGCAGGGTATCTCTTTAGAGATTAAATAATATTTTCAGAGAGATTTATGATGTCCAATGATAGGACAAGGAGCAATGGGAGCAAACTGGAGCATAGGAGGTTCCATAGGAGGTTCCTTTTTCACTCTGAAGGTGACAGAACACTGGAACAAGCTGCCCAGAGAGGTTGTGGAGTTTCTTTGGAGAGATCAAAAACTTACCTGGATAAGTGACCTACTCCGGGTGATGCTGCTCTGGCAGGGGGGTTGGACTGGACGATCTTTTGAGGTCAATTCCAACCCCTAACATTCTGTGATTTCCCAAGTTTTTCCAAAAGCCATTGCTATACACACAGAAACACAAGCAATTACATTCTTCAACCTTACAAACCTAAGATTTTATTAAAAAGGATCGAGTTAGGCAATGGAAGACATTCTTACTTCAAATGATAATGTCCAGGTTTCCCAACAAATGTAAGTATGTAATATTCACAAACAGAAGACGACAACAAACCTCCTAATAACTGAACCCTGGAATCACAGTGTACTGGGCCATCCCATATTACAAATGGGACTACAGCTTTCAGACCAACATTTAGTTTGCCTTTCTCTTCCGTGAAAGTTTCCCAAGGAGCCCAGATGGAACAACAGGAGAGGTGTTAAAGAGAACACCTTTCTTGCAATTCTTTTTTATTACATTCCCAGTTCTGGAAGCAAAATGCATTACAATCTGTGCCAGCAAAAGGAGATGGAAAGATCCACCCTTCCTTCTTACATAAAGCTTTAATATAGGGTTTGAGGCAATGCACAGTCTGCAAGTACATTTCCAGGGTGGAAATGCATAAACCTTAAGGGAATAACACAGTTAAGCAGCTGCAAATACCAGCTTTCTTGTGAGTAGGATACACTGATTCATATTTGTACAGAAATAAACTGCCTTTTTCAAGAACTAAACCACACAACCCTCTTTGTTGCTACTACTCATCCAGTAAATGCTGCTGAAGCACCAAAACGGAGGGTGAGAGCTCTCGAGAAGCAGAGGTCAGACAGGTGGCTGATCTGCAGTTACCACTCGAGTATTCACAACATTACTTACAAAATAAATACAATTCACATGGTTGTCAGGTGATTTCAAATTATCATGAGCTCATTTTCTAGGAAGCTTTATTTCCTTTATCAGAGCATCCATAGGCAGCATGACATGCATATCAGTATGTAAGACAAACAGCCCATGGAGTAAAGGATACTGTGTTTAGAGTTTATCTAAAACACTAAGAAGAAAACCAGAGAATAGTTACTTAGTGGTAAGTCTGACGACTTTCTCCCAGGTATGCTGTGCATGCAGGATGTAAAATAATGCCTCTGCCTGTACAAAATTAATGGGGGAAGTGGTCAGGCATCACAGCTTGTGGGGCCTTCTGTACTTACTCGAGGGTGTATGCTGCACAACCACATCTATGAAGGCAGAACCATAAGCTGCTGGCATCTTTCTCCTTGTAAATCACTGCTTAACCCTTCTCTGGGTGCGCACATAGCCCTCAGCCACGTTAAGATTTTGATACTTAACTAGTAGAGTCAGAAATGTCAGCAACTCTCCTACTTCAGATGCACATAAACCATAATACAGACTAGCATCTAAATACTGTAGAGGTGGCTAGAAATACCCAGCAGTCTCATTGATTTCCAGCTGACTCCATGAGTGTTGACCACTTCTGCAATAAGGTGCCAGATCTAGTCTACTGAATGGACCCTCACAAAAATCTGATGAATGTAGCTGTCACTCTTGACCTTTATGTCTATGCTCAGATGCAGGATTAGTGTTCTCTTATTTGAAGTGCTTGTGTAATTTTTGCTTTATTTCATAGGCTCTGTGAATTACTTTAAGCATTTATACATGTTAGGGTAAAAGTTAGCATTCTGATCAGTAAGTATTAGATAAATATGACACAAATCATCTTGAACACAGTCGTGATAAATCTTATCCTTCACTGGAAACTGACAAAAATCTACTCACTTGTTACTTGGCTTACTTTTTGTACTACAGCCAAACCCAGCTTTTTCAGACATAATTTGTCTTCCAGTTCTATTGCATTGACAAGGCCATGAGTAACCTGTGCTAGTGGGAGGTGTCCCTGCCTATGGCAGGGGGTTGGAACTAGATGATCCTTGAGGTCCCTTCCAACCTTACCATTCTATGATTCTATGATTTTGTCACCGTAACATCATGTGAGCTTTATCATCAGCTCTATTTGAAGCAATATAAAGTTGTCCCTCTTTCTTTTTTTTTTTCAGCATTGTCCTGAATAGATGAACCACAGAGCAAACCACCTGTAGACTGCACCTGTAGACCAGTACCCAGGACAAGCCTTACCTTCTCCCCTGGCACCCCTCCACCCCTATCTCATTCACTGTACCACATCTTGCAAAGACACTTGAAAGCATCCCTGTTTTCCCAGTTACAACTGTTAAAATGTCTATCTCTAGGTAACTGATAATTATAAATTTAATTAAGTTCATTATGAATCTCATTGAGCCAGTGAAACTACTCCATCCCAAACTTGGCACATGTAAAGTGCCTTGTTGAAGTAGGAGTTTTTCCTACACTTCTCTGGTGTGGTTTGACATCACACCGCGAAGGTATCAGCCCACATAGTCTCCTCTCTCAATCACATCTCCCAACTCAGAAGTTACTTGTGACCCAGAGCTCCTAAAGCAGCAGCATAGTTGGTAATGTCTTCACCAAATGCACTGATGTGTTGTTTGGATCTACATGTCCAGCTAGAAACACACACACATTGGGCTGAACAGGCCTTGCCCTTCCAGTGATACAGTCCATCATGTAGCCCACCCATTTCCACAGCAGTGTCTTGGTCTTCCACTTAGTTCCTCACTGAAATCCTGGTTTCTCTGCCTAACCAGCTCCTTGAAAGGGCCTGAACCTTCTCTTGCTCTGTGCTCCAGCAGCCAGACCCTAGCTTGCACTTGTCCACACATCTTCCAACTGCCTCTTTGCCTGTCACTCAAAGCATCCAACTGTTCCCTAATTCTTGTTACTTAGGATGTAAGGCAACGAGAAAAGAATTTGAAGTTTGAAGAGCACCATCCAATGCAGAATCTGTCCTGATGCCAGCTCATCAAAGCTCTAACCCCTCTCTCACTTCTCCACTCTCCTGTGAAAGTGTCTGTCCTCAAGTCATTTTTCAGCTACCCTGCACGGCACGGCCTTTTAGCTCTGCCTGTCTTCCCCTTCTGCACTCGACCCCCACAGAGAGGTATGGCACACATACAGGTAGGAGGAAATGGAAAAGTAGGAATCCTGAGGTGCAGAAGATGCGTGGAAGGATTTCTTCAAGCAAGCATCAACACAGAACTGAGTGCAATCCTGTAGGGAACAGCCTAACTTCACATTTTGTTTAACTCTCACCTTCCTTGCTCTTTTCCCAGCTCCTATTCTTTAATGGGCTTCAGACCTCCTCTCAAGATGAGGTCTATTAGCAGACAAGTTGAAAAAGTTAAGTAGCATTCCAGTTAATCCCTTCTCTTCCTAACTCCTCACTTCGTGCAAATGCCTTCAGCATTGTGTGCAGTGCACATAAATGCCACAGTGACCACTGCTGTTAACTCCTGTGTTCAGCAACAGGAAAGCAAACTTCTTGCTGGCAGGTGAAAAACATGAAACCAAAGCAGAACTGCAAATAGAGGCACACCTTCTGGATTTTGTATGCACAACTTAGAGATCATAATGATGTCGTTCTTGAGCAAACCACACTTCAACCTATGAACGGGAAACCAGCATAAATAATTAGCCCCTCAACAGCACAGCTCATTATCATTGTAGCTCTCTGCTTTTTCATGCAGCATCTACTGAACTCTGGGAAAATGGAGCAGGAATTAAGAGAGAGAGAGAGAAGATTCCCACAATCATCCAGAGATGATGGGGAGAGGGGAGAGGNTTCTAAGTGAATCTGGTGGCAAGGAGACTGAAGAAAAATCAGTGACATTCCCAATAAGGCAAAAACTGTAAATAAAGCGCTGCAGTTCCAGGCCAAGGGGAATGCATTCTTCGATCCTACAATGAGAGACCTGAAGGACAAATGCCAAGAAAAACGAAACAGAAGCCTGCACCTTTAACCACAACCAGGCTACAGTAGTGGTGTGTTTGTTTAACACAGGGACAAGAGACTTTAGTCTTTGCCAGTATTTTCCTCAGTTGCTGACTTCTACTGCATAAGTGCCAGAATTCTGCAAACCTGCTACAACACCAACAGTTTTGTCCAGATCTCTCCAGGTTTCCTCACTACTAAATAACATTGAAGAACTTTAATGCTGAGTAGTCCAATTTCTATTCCTCTCTTTTTTTTTTTTTTTTTTTAAAGGCACAAGCTAATTGCCAACCAGGACTATGAAAATAAAAGAAATGAGATCCATTCCAACCCATCAGTAGAGCTGAATCCCATCATGTGAGTTGCCAATTGGTTTTCCAGTCCTCACGCTCAATATCTGCTGTTAATTTGCTCGCTATTTCAAGAACTTGAAGACTGTCAGCAAAATCCATGATGCATCACAAAACTTATAATTGAAAAGAAAAAACACAACATCTGATTCTTTTCTGACACGATAAACACAATGTCTGAAAACCCTGATGAGAACACAGGAGAGGTATTAACTTAGAGCTACTTGTATTAAAACATGATTGCAAACAAAGCGGGGAAAGAAATGGAGCTACAGAAATAATTTCAAACTGATGCAAAGCCAGCTGGTGAAAACCTCCAAAATTTACACCAGGCTAAAAAGAAAAGAAAAATATTGCACAAAACATTATTTTTTGAAGGAGGTGGCTGAACCTGTCTGTACTTTCTTAAGGCTGCATTATCTATGCCAATTAAAATTTTGCTTCTGAAAAAAAGAGTTCAGGCACTTCCTCTAGAGTTACTAAAAAAAGCAAATGAAAGCCTTGGCTTTGCAGAGGTGAGCAATAGTGAGCTATTTGTTCTTGACCTCTGGATCACCCTACAGATCAAATTCTTGGACATAGGAAAAACCCACTAGTATTCATTAAAAGCAACTGGGAGGCCAGCTTTGTGCTTCTGTTCTCGAGACTTGAACAAGCTATAACTTGACAAATGTGCAGGATACTGCTGAACAATGCTGCTGTTCCTGTCAGGAGGGAAGAGCTTTATTCCCAGCTTCATTCAGGATGAATTGATTTTCATCACAATGATGCAAATCGTAGATTTCAGTCGCTATTTAAATAATCAATTTTAATCTTTCTCGTTTCCACTCCTCAGTTATTTCCATAAAGTTGATTCTGTTAACCATTAGAATGCATTGATTTATACAGAATTAATTTTTATATTAAAAATCTTCTTCCCTGAAAAAGATTCCTCTGTCTGTAGTTACCTAAACAAATGCTGAAAGTCTTGGATCCTCAGTTTCACCTTTTATGGGTGGAATTGGCTCATATATTTTAATAGCTAAAAATAATATAAATGATTGCTTTATTAGATTTTTTTATACTTCTGGCTCATAACATTTTTCAGCAGAATTTTTATGGAGAACAGAATTTAAAACCCACAAGTAAGCCCCTACTGCCTTGTTATTCATGAAATTAACTACCATAAATTTCTACACACACAAAGTTTATCAGGATACATTTTCATTTCTATCATTTTTGTCTTTTGAATAATCAAAAAAAAAAAAAAGCTACCTGTAGAGCTGAACAGCAGAACAAAATAAAACCAGAGGAAAAAAAAATATTCTCCCTGAACAATTATTTCTGTCAAAACGTGGTTTAAACAAATTCTGGCTTCAGTTAACTGCAGTTCTCTGGTGGTTTGAATGCTTTTAAAGCTTCATTAGAAAACAGGCATTGCTAGAATATTTGTATTCCAACGTCTGCAGGATCCTGCAGTAAATTCAGTCCTTAGCATGGATGAACAATTTCAAATATAATTTTACAATACACACATGTTTTAAAATAGCAACATCTGAATTTAAATAACACTCAGATGTATTCAGTTATCCATATTCAGCACCTGAAGCTGCAGTAAAACCAGACAGTCTCTCCTCACCCTTTCACAGATCCATCAGTCTGAATTATGGTTCCGTGTACTTCACAGAGGGAGTTTAAAAGCTTAAAAATTCATATATCCACTACTATTTGTGTTTCTTTGCTCCCTTCAGTAAGTAGTCTTAATCTCAGATTTCCAAAGGAGTAAATGTTTCCATTGGAATCTTTAAGAGTTCTGACTGCATAAAAAGTATCAATTATTTTCCCACCACACAAGGCAGGTTCATAGGGCAGAGTCAGAAGGCAGAGAAAGGAGGGAAATGTTTTTGTGGATTGTTATCTACAGACCACATGGAAAATCTTCAGCCATTTTGTTCCTTCAAGGTACATCAAAGAATCTCCTATTTAAAGGTGTGAAAATGTCAGCCGCATTCTCCACCTCTGAAAACGAGCGGAGTTCTCATCATGATTCATGTCCCACCCCTGCTCTTTTCTCTTTTAGGGGTTTACACTCTTGTTTTCAACTCCCCCTCCAGCTAATGCCATTTAATACTCTCAGAACCATCAGGCTAAATTCAAATTCTCTGCTCCTTAGAGGCTGTTGATATGCACCACCGCACATTCCAATTGCAAATACACATGAATGCTCCCGTGTATTGTAAGTTATTTTCTACATACAAATTCTACTAAATTGTAAGTTAGGAGGCACTACTTCAATTCTCTCAGGTCTTTAGAAAGCTTTCAGACGTACCATGAGTAATAACACGTAATGAATATGGACTGATATTTCTTTTCTGTAGTTACACCGAGTTGGCAATTTACATTTTCTAAATAGATAGATGACTTATAGCCAGTTCTCCCAGTATTCTGGCAATTACTTCTTAGAAACCTTTGACAGGCTGAAACCTCCAGAATCACAGCTGTTATTCTTGGTTTGATCCCCTCTTTTTAAATTAAAACCAGTAGCCTTACTAGCAAATGAGAATTTCCCCCCCCCGGAAATACTTACAAAAATGCACATAAATTGAACATGCCAACTTATCTAATTTTAGGGTTGGAGCATCATCTGCGTTAATGATCAGTGTTCAACTTCTGTGACAGAACTAATTGGGGTAAGGAAGCCATAAATACATACAAAACCCCCACAAATTCTCTTCCTTTGGGGTAATGTGAAGGTTGATAATAGTAGAGTGAGATGTGATTGCAGAGGAAGCGGAAAAGAAATTTAAGAAGTGCTAACAGCCTTGTCTGATCATTCTGTCTCAGTTTCCAGGCACAGAACAGGTTTGGAACAGATTCTTCTAGTATCTGATGTGACTTTTACTTCCTCTCAAAGAGCAAAATGCAGGAAAACTAAATGAATTTTCACATTTTCCAGGAACAGAGAGTGAGAGAACGAGGACAATCGTATCTCTATGTTTCGAACACAGAGTAGCTGATCTAAAAAGCTGTATTTAAAATGATAGCCTCAACTGCACATCAACAGATGCTCAAGAGATGCTTGACAACAGTCTATCACAGTTGAACACAAATGAAACATTCTGCAAGACAGAGGAGCTGGGCATGCTTTTCTAGCAATCCCAGCAATCTAGCAGTTTCCCATTGATCACTAACTGGAAAAATTCAGTTACCAACGGATCAGTTATAGGGAGGAACAGTCTTGCACGACTAGGTCAGAATACACGTGCGGTTTACTTGTTTCAGTTAAAACAGTTCCTTGATGTGGCACCCCTTAATATTTCAGAACAAACACTCTATATCCATGCATCTCCAAAATGAAAGAACTTCTAACTGCAATTGCTGGAGTTTGTCGGAGACAAAAGAATAACAGATTGTCATTATGGATTCGGGAAGCAAGAGAGGGAAAAAAAAGATCATTATATTTTGCCAGTACATATAAATGTCACACAGTTCTTAATTTCAAAATACCAAGCTCTCTCTCCCCTAGATTTGGATTTTATGTTCTCTAGATCTCTCCAACACTTCTGTAGTAAGCAGAGTTCAGGAAAATCTGCCCCAAATAATTCTGTAATCATTGGATGCCTGTGGAATGCGAGCCCTCGGAGTCTGAGGCATACACATGAAAGAAACTGAACACAATCTTAATCTTAGCAGCAATCTCAGCTCCACCTCTCTTACCCAAAGCCTTTTGTGTCCTGTCTTCTGTTATATGCTGCTATTATTAGAAAAAAAATCACTTTGAAACGTCTTTAAGAGATGATTCCTAATCTGAGTTAAGATTATCTTTTCCAGTTAGCTGACACCGCAGGATTTAGAGGTTGTTCAGTATTTTTTAGCTGATTTTAAGCTACTAGCTAAAGGCTATAACTTAAATTAAAAAATGAGTAGTTTCAGTCAAGAATGTGAGATACAGAACTAGATCACAGTCTTCTAGCCAGCACCAGCACACACAATACGACCAAAACAAAGCACAACGTGCATGGTGGGGTATGAATCACCAAGGCCTGTGGGCCAAGTGAACAGTCAACACAGGCAAGATGAGGGGAAAAATTTCTATTATCTGGATAGGTTTGCTTCATTCTTTGGTTCAACCTCTGCCAGTCCCTCTTCCTCTCCTACTTTCACCTTTAAAGTAAGCCTCACATAGTATACATTTATAACAAACCCTTCTTATAGGTGTGCATAAATTAGCATTTAAATACTTCAGCTGACAACAGAGAACACTAAGCAGCATAATGATTATCACTGAAGTTCAAGCTTCTGGGAGAGCCTGAAAGGATTGTGGCTGTTGTAAGCTTGAGAATTTAAAAGAAGTGCTACCCAAGACTCCACTTAGAGAACAAGGAAGAGCTTCCTTCATACAAAACTAGACAGCAATTTTTCCTCCTTACCCTTGGCACAGGGGTGGAATGAGATCAAAACTGACTTGAAATTTTGTTATCACAACTTTACATGCAAATGAAAGCAATGCCTAGAACTGATGAGAAATAATGCTTAAAGCACCTGCTGCCCTGTACCTTGTGTGTTAAATGCTACCATACTCAGCTGTTACGTCACAGACATAAATACCTAAACAGCATACAACATAATGGAGGTTCCCTATTCCATACTAAGATGACACTGCAGTAAATCCACAAGTACAGAGTGAATACTGAGTCCACAATTTTTAAAAGTTATTCAGCAGGCAAACCAGAAATCATCCCAATTCCTTTTGCCTTACTTCACATACATGGCTAAATAGAGCCTACTCACCCACGAAAAAAAGGTGGTGTTTTACAGCTACGTTCAGACACTGTTCTGAAGGGCAATGCAACAAAGCAGCTTCATGCATTTCTAACAGGAATGATTCCTGCTGTGGTTCAAGTAATAAACAGCAAAGAAAGTTTAAATTGAGACTTACCATGGGGCACCGTATATTCGGAATCCTTTAACTGTTACCTCTGAATCTTGTAAGTAAATACTATTTGTCAGGAGTGACTGAACATTGTCAAAGTCCTCTGGTTTCAATTTGGACACAGAGGGAAAGCGGTAGTAATCTTGTTTAACAAGGTCTGCCATGAATTCCTTATCAAATGTCAGTTCATGATTCCCAGCAATCACTATTTTATATTCATATGGTAGGTTTCCTGAAATAACAAAAAAGAGGACTTAATTAGCACATTTTCCTCCCACACCAGCATTGCTGGCACAATAAGTAGACAGCTAGCAGTGACAGAATGAAATACCCAAGATCTGTGTGCACCTCCATGTTGAGCAGAAGTTATTAATGCTGCCTCTCTTCCACTGAATGAAACTACGAAAGTAATGCTGCACAAAACAATGTCATAATAAAAAGTGTACTGCAGAGTTAAACAGAACAAGCTGGGAGGCATCACACCAGCTCCAAAGGTGGCAGAAACCATCACTGCCCCTTTTAACTAATGATAAACTGATTTGGATTAGATGTTACACCCAGTCCTACCACTTAACTCATAGGACTGGGTCAGTCAGCAGTCCCGAGTCCCAGTCTACTGGAGTGAATGTCACTGAGATGCCTTGAGTGGCCAGACTAGAGACCACAGCACTTGTCATAAGCATGTGGTGAGGGTATCATGCACAGGGTACAGAATTAGGCTCATGGTGCCATTGTTTTTTTCAATTATGATGTTATTTTAATTCCTCTGTCATAGAATCATAAAATGGTTTGGGTTGAAAGGGACCTCCAACAGTCGTCCAGTCCAACCTCCCTGATTTGTGTTCGTGGCATTTTTTGCAGACCTATCCTGTTCTCCAAACCTTCAATTCATTTGCAACAGACTTTCACTTTATTATCATTACTCAGTTCATGGTAGTATCTCAATTCTGTAAGAAGCAGGCATGTAGAAGAAACCCTGAAACTCAGGCAAATAAGGAAAAAGGAAGGAAAAAGGAAATGTGGTTAATTTATTTGCTGTGAGAGTCAGAGATAAAGAATACAGGCTTTATCATCCCAATTTAGGGCAGCTTTTCCCATTGTTTGGAAGGAGGCATGGATCAGACCCAGACTTCAGGAGTTTAGAGACAGATTTTGAAGCACTTGGTACCAGCAATGAGTGTCCTATCTTCCAAACAAATAATACTGGATAGTGAGCTTCCTTAAAAACATGGTCCCATACTGCTGTCTTCCCAGAAGTTAGGTTCTTCTACAAGATCTGTCCCACTGTGGATTGCCAAACCCCACATCTAAGCTTGCATCTAAGCTAACTTCTACTGCCTTCAGCAAAAGCCTGATTTCTTAGTCGCACCGAATAATTCCTAATAATCATTTAGAAAAGGTTGGCCTTATCACATTTGGGGTTTTTTGGGTTGGTTGTTTTTTGTGGGGGGGTTGTTAGGTTTTTCCTTCAAAAGGCAGCAAACTATGCTGCTATGGAAATCTATGGGTCCATCCTCCACTCCTCGTACTCCCAAGGAACACAGAATCAGGATGTCTGTTTCTTGTGAATCAGGTTCTCCTGAACAGATGTGGCTTTGCTAGCTTAAAAAAATCTTTCAACTTTCAACACTGTTTAGGTTTGTGAGTTTCTTAAGAAGCTAAGTTTCAAAGTAAAGCTGTAAGTACTTAACAGAAGATTAACTCTCCCCTAAATATGACTTGTGAAGAACCAATCAAATCCCTTTGCTCTTCAGTATTTACAGCACAGAAACAGGAATTACCCAAGATACGTATACAAACATAACCTTTGTATAAAACCAGTCAATTCTGTATAGAAAATCAAAAAGCTACAAATCTTTGCAAAAACCAAGCAGCCTCTTCACAGGCACCTCACACCTGAGCAAAATGCAGCTAATGCAGATTCGTAACTCTCTGCAGTTCTGCATTAAAGCTTGGGGAGATGCAGTAAATGCTCCTCTTGAGTTTATGCCTCATTTGTTTCTCTCTTCCCCTCCCCTCCCCATCTCTACATACTGCTTTGCAATTCATTTTTATTTCAAATCACACGTGGCAGGTACCTACAATTCCTGCTCTCTGTGACTCCTGGGCACAAAGAAAAATTGCTATTATCTCCTCTCTCAGGGAACATAGAAGATATTACCAGCATGAAATCTGATACACTTGTCATAACTATTGATCCCTCAAAACAAGCTAGATGGGAGAAAATTTTCAGGGGAGTAGGATGGAGAAGTTAAATTCAGGTTTCTGCCAAGTTATCAATGTCTGCAAGTTTTAAATGGGTAAGTTATCTTACTGGACAAATGTCCCAACTTTACACTTTCTACACTGAGTTTGGTAGACTTAAAATTCAGTGCATTTTGCTGGTATTATGTCCAGTTAAGTCTGGAATACTTTTGCTTGAAGTCAATGGAGTTTTATCCTGACATTTTGAAAAAGAGGGCTTACTTTGAAGACACACAGGAAACAAAAAGACAAACCAATTGTGGCATCACTGATTATTTAAATATTATACATGTTCTATAAGCACTTGAAATCACTAGGGAAAACCAAACAGGGGCAATTGCTGTCAAGACAGATATTGATTTTATTAAGACTATAGAGAAGGTCCACTTGGTCAGCTCTTGAGACCCAGGAAAGCACTGAGGTGCCCTGGGAGCAAACAGCCTCACCCTGGTGCTGCTGGAGAGTTCAGAAGATGGCCCCATGAAACTTAAGGACCAACACCAGGAGTGCGGAATAAGATAAAAGAGTGCCCAGAGGAGAAATCATACTGGGACCAAAGTCTGTAAACATCTACCCATACACTCCAGCTCTGTGGTACTGCACACCATGGCCTGTAAGCTGCAGAGTAAGCAGTGCTGCCTGTGGATGTTATGGCTTCAGACTCAGGTTCCTCACCCAGCAGTAAGACAAGATGTGCTTCTCTCTGTATTTGTACATACTTTACCATAGGATGGACACCAAAGTCTGACCTAGCTCCTCACTGAGTTCTCCCAACTTTACAAGCAGTCACATTTTCCTTTCCTTTCTGGAACTGGTTTGGGAGCTAGAGATGAGCCACAGCACTCAGCAAAATGCAGCCACACCAAAAGTCTGGCCTAAGCAAAAGGCAGCAGCAAGAGGAAGTCTCATGCATTTCTTTCCCCTTCCCTGAGGAAAGACTATAAAGCACTAATCACAGTAATAAATTACCTGCAATCAGGCTATGTATTTGTTGCATTCAGGCTTTCTCTTCTTGAAAAGCCCTGTGGCAATGCACATTCTCTCTGATATAGTTTATTAAATATTTTGGCATGTTTTCTTTTGTCAATCCTGCCCTTTGTCTATAACCTGCTGACCTCCTATGTTTAATATGGAAGCATAAACAGTCACACACAAAATCTCCTACTCCATACTATTTCAGTTTCCTCTTGACCAGGTTAATCTCTGCCTATCTATGTCCCTGCCATCTGTACCCAGAGAGGAACACTGTAGCACAATACACAGGTAGAAAGGCATTTCCTCATTTTCCTTCACTAAATTTGTTACCTACATTTGGTCCTCATTACTCCAATTCCCTATTAACTTTTCCATCATCCACCTTTCATTGTAATTTATACTTGAAAAGAGGCTGAAAAACCACTTTCCAAACTACGAAAAGTTTGATATGTTTGCTGGGATGAGCTCTTCAGAAACATCAACTATCAACTCTCAAGGTAAAAACTGAGTTTAAATTAAAAATACTTAAATGTTTTAACAATTGAGAGCAAAAGGCTAAAATTACAACTGCTAAAAAGGATTAGGGCAACAAGTCCGTGAAGCAGAGTCACTTACACTCAAGTGTTTGAAATCTTCTATATTTGTATCTGTATACACACAGAGGGGTGTGTGTGTCTTCAATATATATTTGTAGCATTTTGTCCAAGATGTTTTTAAAATCTGCCCTCAACAGCAGAGCAGCAAGGGTACAATGTAAGCATTGAGTAAGAAAATACTGCAATTGGACAAGTTGTTCTCTTCTAGAAGACACAAGGTGAGTATCAGTTCTGCTCAGATAAAGGCAAAGATAGTTAAGGGGGAACTTGTAAAAGCTTCATTTTTTATAGTAAACAGAGTAATAGAGGAGCCTCAGAAGACTTCTGTGATTTCTCATACAGTAAGTAGAGTCCCACATACCTCTGTCCCTCAAGCATTCATCCTCACTGCTGTGGCACCACACCTCTGATAACACAAAGGTTTGGTGGCCGCAGAGCACAGCAGACCAGGAAATTGATCCAGCTGAAAACTGACGGAGCACAAAAGGAATGAGGCTCTGTACAGGCTGGCAAGGAAGGTCGTCTTTTGCTTGGCTGCAACCACTTACATCACTTTTAACTGTTAGCTGACTTTTAATACACCTATTACACAGGATGAAGGGGGAAGCTGGGGGGGTGAGCTGTTGGTTTTTTGGTAACCTATGTAAGTAGGTGTTTCTGTATTCTTTTTTAAGTCCACCTAAAGCACTTGATCCCAGGAGTGCTTAATCTGTTGAACGACCATTCCCATTTTAATGGCATGCTTTATATGAGTACAACCCAAGTTCTGCAGAGCTGCCAGACATGAAAAGGAGTCTGGCAATGAATGTTAACTGCCCAGTCCCTATAAAAATACAAAATCACATTATTTTTTGACTACTGTTACCTACAAAACCCACAGGGAGGGAAGGGAATGAGAAATAACATGAAACTAGCTGTCTGCATGGTGGTAGAAACCTCTATTTACACACAAACGCTACACAAATGCTTTTGATGTGAAGCTCTGAATATGCAAACGTATGCATTAACTATTCAAACCACACAACACTTCTATGAAACGTAAAGCATCTTCATGCCCATTTCATTGCCTTATAGACCCTTTGGCCATATGTTGAGAAATGTACTGAGAAACCTTGAAGTACAAATCACAGTCCCCTTCAAAAAGAGGGAAAATCTGTACGAGTGAGATACCTGTGCAAGAGAATCCTATCGTGCCTATGGTTTATCATATACTCTTCAACAGAGCAAAACTGGTCATAGAGCATTCACCCTTAACCAACCACATAAATGTCCTGAGGTGAACACTGCATGAGCAGATTCCTATAGGTTTCCAAGTCCCCACAGCCACACAGGTTACTATCAGTTGTGTGCCCACAGCTGCCCAAGCAGCGAGGGCAACCAGCAGAACCTGGTGCTGGTCAGCAGCTCTGTCACCCCTCACAGAGGTTTCTCAGGGCAAGCTCACTGTATGTTAGGGCCATGGCTACTCTCTTCCCAGCATTTACAGCACAATCCCAATGCTCCCAGGCCCCTTTTTCAATGCACAGTTTTTTAAATGACAGCATCTCGAAGGCTCGGGTTTCTCCTTCAGCAGCAACAAATGAGCTAGACTGTGGAACTACAGTTAGACACGCTTTCACAAGCTAACTTGGACTTCTCTCACCAACAACCAACTGCAGATACTAAGATCCAAAACTGGGTAGGAAAACCAAACATCTTTTTCCAAGATAAGACTGCCCAGTTGACTGTGAAAATATTGTCTGCTTCAACCGAACAGCTTTCATAAAAACTCCTCAATGGAATAGCTAAATTTGTCAATCAACATGCCAACTGAAAATGTAGCCCATTAATTTCTGTGCATTTTACCTTCTGTCTCTGGAGATATCTACAGAATAAAACAACTAAAAGGAAAAAAAAAAATCAAAAAACAAACAGGCAAATGAAAAGCAGAACATGCACAAAATCAGAACAAGCTTCTAAAGAAATACAATGAACTGGAGTACAACATCTCTCAAAATCTGCTTGATGAAAAGGATTCCACCAGCTTTTAAAACAATCATCAGTCCAGACTGCCCCCTTTTTTCACCTCCTCTCCGAAAGAAAATTTTAGAGAAGCAGAAATAAAGGCAAAATACACAAGGGCAACACAGCCAGAGAAGTAGATGAATGCAAGTTTAACTGCTTTGCCTTTATGCAAAGAAAACATTAGACCACAGCACAGGGAGATGCAAAGGCTGAGACCCTTGAATTCCTGTGATAAATCTGAAGCTTGTACATTACAGCTCCCTTTTGTTGAAAACGCTGTTAGACACAACAAAACAGAAATGTTAGGTGAGTGCAAGCTCTGCCTCTGACCTTTCACTCTGTAGCCGTCAGGCTTCATTAATTTTCACAAGGCCTGACAGCTCTAGCGTTAATACTCACACTTGCGATCGAGCCACACAGCAGGTTCAGACTGCTACCTTCTCCTCTGAAACTCATGCATTAGGATTTCTTCCATGCTGGCAATGGAAAACCAAGTCTAAGAAACATTAAACACAAAAGACTACGTTACAATAATGCCAAGGTTGAGTCATAAACCCATGAAAGCAAGGAAGTACTGAGTGAATCTTGCCTCAGCACCTAGGACTCAGCTACAGGGTGCACGGTACTGCAGCAAACGCGACCCTCTCCGAGCCAGCGCTGGTGCAGGCACCACTTGGCCTATGCGGGCACTTAGGAGCAGTCTGATACTGCAGAATCAGCAGTACCTAATGCCAAGTGCTTTCACTTGCTCTCTCTCCATAGGTAATTGTAGTGAATTTTGCACTACACTGGGCCGTAACACTGCCAAGTGCGGTACGAGCACTGCCACAGGGACATATACACTGCAGAACCTAGACAGCTGTGGGTCTGATTTAACCACGCTCTGCTCTGCTCTCAATTCCTTGCTTTTATGCATTTATGTCTCAACCATAACATTATTCTAATGTAACTGTTTGTGATTAATATCCCTCTCTTCTCTGTTAAACAAAAATACGTAGCACAACATAAGCAACAATCGTCTGTTTTGCTTTCATGTTCCACAGCTTCCCCAGCGTTATTCTGACAACGTGTGTTGGGTTGCGATCCCAAAGCTGTTTGGAATTTCACTGGGCTACTGTTAGTCAAACTTTTTGTTTGTTTGTGTTTTTTGAAACGTTGCAAGCTTCACTGAAATTTTAATCAACTAATACATGACATTTATTTGTTTTGAAACAGGCAGGATCTGAAGGTTTTGTTTAGCCTAACCTCAAAAATAAAAAAGCCTCCAGATTTTGCAGCTCACAGCGCTGCCAACTTTAAGTGTAAAAAGTCCCCCAAATTGACTTTAAGATTATGAAACCTGAAACAGAAGCAGCACCACAGACTCTTTGCTGGGCTGGAAAGGCTTTCTTTTCAGGCTTGCAATTATGTAACCTAAAACATGAAGCTTTCAAGAGGAGAAAAAGGGGGGAAAAAAAGTGTCTGCCATGACATTTCTCTATGAATTTAGCAAATTTTGAAAACAACACCTTCCCTGGAAATGGCAACAGCCTTATTTTTTCCCTTTCATTTTTAAAATTGCTTCCTGCAGAAATGGTAGTTCCCACTAGTCTTTCCCATAGCAAGGCAACACATAAAGGACTACAACAACTGCACTCGTGCTGTATGTGTACAATTTCAAAGAGGTTCTTTACGTGAAACAGGATTCACTTAGTAAAATATATGAGGTTTTCAGGCAGTAGCATCTTTTGTCTGGCTGAGCTGAAGGGTGTTCCTTAAAACAGAAGAGTAACTAAGCTGGTGATGGGCCTAGAGAATGAGTCTTAGGAAGAGTGACTGAGGAAACTGGGACTGTTTAGCTTGAGAAAGAGGAGGCTGAGGGGAAACACTGTTGCTCTCTACAAATACCTGAAAGGACAACAGAGACAAGTAGATGCTGCTCTCTTCTCACAGGTAATTAGGGATAGAATAAGAGGGAATGTCCCTCAAACTGCACCAGGGTAGGTTTGAGTCAAATAGTAGAAGTTTTTTTTTCACTGAAAGAGTGGTCAAGCATTGAAACAGGCTGCCCAGGGAGGTGATTGAGTCATCAACCCTGGAGGTGTTTAAAGGTCGTTTAGATGTGGCACCTAGCCATACCGTTAAGTGGTGAACTTGGCAGAGTAGGATTAAAGGTTGGACCTGATGATCTCAAGGGTCTTTTCCAACCAGAATGATTCTTTTCCAACCTATGATTCTATCATCTACACTTACTGCGAGACACGCGTCCTGCTACTTGTAGCTTAAGGTGCACATATACTGCAAATACATAGAACTATGGTGGTGTTTTGTCTAATATAATTTTACATTTCAAGATCTTAATATACCAGGGTTGACAAGTTTTAGATCGATTTCAGCTCAGTGTCCCTTCAAATGGCTCAGATCTTGAACTCTGAACACTAAGGTTGACAATGGGAACATAAACTCTGCCTTCACAGTGCCAGTGGGGCTAAGTAGAAAGAAGGCTTCTCCTTGAACTTGATTAAGACTAAATTGGAAGGGAACATTTTTGTTACTATTACATTAGGCTAAAATATAGAAATGAACCCTAACACTACATAAATCTAATAAGAAAAAGCCATCTCTATTTCAAAATTTTCAAAGCATTCTCTATAAATACATCACAGATCAATTTACATGGTACTTTTGCCAATAAGCAAAACGAAATCACAGGTTCCAATTGGCTTAACTCATATTGGAAAGTGCGAAAGCAAATGCTAGAAAATGCAATTACTGCAAACAAACTCCATTTTCTCCACTCAGGAGGGAATTTCAGGGAACATTTTATTGCCCTCAAATAATATTTCTGAAGGCATCAATACACAATTCTATTTTCTTTTCGGAGTCCTCACACCATATAACCTAATCCTCTATAAAGAAACTCAACGGATTCTGAAATAATATATTGGTTGTTGATATTACCTTCTGCATGCACACATTGTATCAATTTAAATTATTTTTCTCCACAAATCTTTAAAATATAAAAGCCAACAGTCAATGTCTGGACCTACTTCCCGTAACGTAATCTTTGTCTCCTTAATTTACAATGCCAATTACGTCTTTTTTTCCCTTCCTAAAATAAATGAATAAAAGCCATGAGAAAGGAGGTCATCTTGAGAAACAATTATACAGAAGGTAATTAAGCTAATCATAATTATCACAGACAATGTCTTGGTATTTTCACGTACATATATATTTTCAAACTGTAAAAGGCCAGCAAATGCTAAGGACAAGATCTTCCATGGTAAAATCTTTACTGAAAAGGGAAAGGGGTCTGGATATCAGTTCCTCACGACTGATTGAAGAAAATGAGAATTATTAATACAGGACCCAGACTTAGATTCTGCCCCACTTTTTTCTGCCTTATTGACAGGGACCTTTAACACGAGCAGCCAAATTTCAGTCACAGAATCATAGAATGGTTTGTGTCAGAAGGGACCTCCAAAGGTCATCTAGTGCAGCTCCTCTGCAGTCTGCAGGGACATCCTCCACTAGGTCAGGTTGCTCAGAGCCTTGCTGAGCCTCAACCTGAGTATCTCCAGGGATGGGGCCTCAACTACCTCCCTGGGCAATCTGTTCCACTGTTTCACCACCCTCATGTTATAGAACTTGTTCCAAACATCCAATCTAAACCTGCTGTGCTCTAGTTTGAAGCCATTGCCCCTCATCCTGTCACTGCAGGCCTTTGGAAACAGTCTCTCTGCAGCCTTTTTTGCAGCCCCCTTCAGGGGTCTCCCTGGAGCCTTCTGTGCTCCAGACTGAACAACCACAGCTCCCTCAGCCTGTCCTTTTAGGAAAGGTGCTCCAGTCCCTGTCCACAGGACTGAAAACCACCTCTCTACCAGGATACTTCCAATAGCTGCTTTCCATTCCTAAGATAAACAAGTAAAAGGATCAGAGAACACATCTCATCACTAAAACCATTCTCCTGTTTCTTTTCTCTCTGAACTTTTCTCCATTATTTGTTTTCTCATTATTAATTTAATATCTTTGAGACTTACAAATGCACAAAGAAGCAGGCACACAACTCCCTCTCTCTTGTAGTCCGGTAAACACTAGGAAATATTTCTGGAAAAAACCCTCCTCAAATACCTCCTCTTCTCTGCACCCCACTGATGTCATCAGAGCAGTGCTTAGGAGAGGAAAAAAATCTTAAATACAAAAGCAAGAAAGTTCTGGAACCTCTGCAGTCCTCTTTTTGGAGGCTAAAAATCACATAGCACACAGAATGCAAACAGGAATTAGTCAACTGAAACATTCAGGCAGGTCTTAGGAACCTCCAGACTTATTTTCTGAATCCTGTATTTAAATTTATTACTGTAAATAAACCTAAACATTCCATTACAGTCTTCCAAGAAGAATTTGGATACCAGGCATCTCCTGAGTCCTCTAAGGAAGTTCCTTTTAATAACCTTGCCCACAGAGAGGTTTCTGAGCTACTAAAGGAGACAACCAAATCTCTCTGGCTGTATCAAGTTATTACAAGGAACCGAATTCCTCTTATGCAGCCATTTAGAATTGCCTGAGCAGAATGGTACATAGCCTCAGATACCTTCCTTCTAAGTTTAAGCATATATGGCAACCCCAAACACCAAAAAAAAAGAGAGAGGGAAGGAAACTTTAAGCCTGATAAAGGTCTAAAGCAATAGCTATGGAAATGGGTGCCAGTGATTCCCGAGTTCCAAATCTCGCCTCGCCTACTCACTACTTCTTGCCACTTCCTCTCTCCTCCTGGCTTTGCAGAATTTCAATCACCGAATTATTTGCCACAGCATGAGGCATAAGACCTCATGACAGACATTTCACAGTCAAATTTTTTAAAAATCTAAGGCACTGCTCTCTCAATTTCTGCAGACAAACCTACGTGCTGAAATACCTCCTGTGCTTCCAAAGAATGGAGGACAAAATGGATTAATAAAAAATAGTGTATGCAATTTAAACTCAATTCCACAAGGCACTTTGTGTGCTTCATTTGTGATGGAATTTGGGCAAAACTCTTATCCTTCCTGCCCTTGCTAGCACAAGTACATAGGCCCTCTGTTGCCACCATCTCTGGTCTTTTAGAAGAAGAATATGCACCTAACCTATTATGGTAGTGAAATACTTTAAAATCAAAATAAATGGATACGTGAGATTTATGGTACTTCTATCTGTGCATTTGAATCACAGTTACACGTCCACAGGACCTGTGTGACGCAGCATCTGCATTTTCCTTTTGTGTGCAGAAGTGCACCAAGAATTCCAATCCATGAATAAATACTTCTCTGTAATTAAACGTTATCATTAACTTTTGGGGCATGCAGCACTTGCAATTTTTCATCTAGTGTGCTTTCTGAAGAGTAGGATCTCTCCTACTTTCCAGACTTAAAATAGAAAGAAAAAAAGAGAAATATAAAAAACCCTGCTGTAAAAAGGCTTCATATGCAGAGCTGAAGTTTTGCAGAATAAAGTGACAACCATAGTTAATCAGGGCTGGTCATTAAGACAGAGCACTGAGGGAACAGCTATTTCAGTCACTCACACAAAGGTAACACTTTTAGTTCTTATTTATACTCCCTCTCTGCTAAGGTTTTGCCCTTTCACCTCCGAGGCAGGCATGGTTGTTTTTACAGCTGGCCTCACGGAAGCGGTTCTTTCTGAATGGCTGTATTGCTTCCACGCTAACTCTACACACATTCTCTCCAGCAGCCTGCCCAAATGCCAGCACACATTTTGACACGGATAGCCAGAGCTGTCAGTCACCAGAGCAGTGCCTCTTCCCCCTGTCCCCAGAGCAGCTCCTCAGCCATCCTTGCTCAGGCAACCCTTCCCTGCCTTTCACACTCCAGCTAATGGCCCAGAATTGTAATTTACAACCAGGAGACTGCAAATGGCGAATGGCTGCTTCTACACTGCTAGTCTGGGAATTACTTTGCATGGGGTTTTATGAGGGAATCTTTACTCTTGGGATCGCTGTGGCTATGCTATTGTATTCCCAGCGACCACTGAAGCCTGCAGCAGAAACAGGAGAGCAGGAGGAACGCACTCCTTCCTCACAGTGCTCAGGAGACATCTACACAAAAATGCAGGAAGCCTCATGGTTGCCTCATGGTTGCCTTGCAGCCTTTCTGCTCATCCCTCAGTAGCAAATGTAAATGTCAAATGCTGCTTAGAGAGTGGAAGCCTTAAGAGTAAAGCATGGAGGAGGGCAGCTCAGGTAAAAGGAAGGAAATATGGGTAACTTCTGCCATTGGCAGCTCTGTGTTAAACTAAAACCCTGTGTTTATGTCACTGGTCACACTAAAAAAAAAGACAAAAATCCACACAACAAACAAAAAACAGTGGAAACATTCTGGAGAAAACCTTTCACTGCACTCTGACACCCCATCCCAGCCTGTAATATTACAGATTCTTGTAGTCTAGAAAATATTTACATAACTCTGAGGTCTTCAAGGTTCACTTATCAACAGTTACAGTAAATTCAAAGTACCAAATGTTCCCGAGTTATTTTTTCTTAATTTTGCTAACTTGGTAACAAATGAAGCTCTCAAAAAGGCAGATAAATCTCCACTAGTTTAGATCCTTGTGACTCTCTCTTCTCTCAAGCCACTGTCCCTCCCCTAGTTTGATGTTACTGTGTTCTCTGCTGTGTTGGCTTTGTATCTTTGTGTCTCTTTATGTTACTGTCCCCTGTTGTGCTGCTTTGTTCCATCTCTACTAAGTGTACCACCAACAGTATGTGAGGGTTTGCTAACTCACCTCACAGCTGTGGTGCAGGCTGAGAACAGCAGCTCAGAGAAGTGATCTCCGATCCTAATAATTCAGTTCTCAGCTCTGTGGAAGGGCCACCACAAGCCAGCCCACATGTGAGCCAAACGAGACCAGCCTAGCACCACAGGTCACAGCAGCAGAAGGGAGTTCTCCCAGCCTTGCACCAGCCTGGGTTTAACAGAAGATGCTGTCTGTGAGACTTGTAATCACCCAGCAGTGCTTGCTCTCCTCTTCACACTGTCATGCCCAGGATAACAAAGAAAATGCCAATTCCTTTAGCTCTGGTAGAAGGGGTTCTCTTCACCTTCTCCTCCTCACCAGTGGTACCAGTGTGCCTAAGAACATAACACCCATCCTCTGAAATCAATATAGTCCCTAAATGCAGTCAATAAAAGATTTCAAGCTCTTCTAACAGGTGAGACAGGGGTGGATGGAAGAGGTAGAGTTGCACGGGTCTTTCTTTTGTGCCAAGACACATCATGCAGCTCACCTGAGCTCAAATACTCAGCTTCAGCACACTGCAACAAGAGGGTTAATTAACAAGATAAGCAGGCTGGTTAGAGCCAGCAAGAAGCAACAATCTATTTTTCTGTAACAAAAAAAGAAGTCAGTAATTCTTGGAACATTTATTAACCCCCTAGTACAGGCAATTACTGCAAGATAAAGGTCTGCCAGTCTTGCATTAACAGAAATTGCTGCATGTTGCTTTTTCTACAGCATAGCAACTGTAATGTCTGTCCACAACAGTGTGAGTAAGTGCTAACATCTGAGTTTAAGCTTAAGCAGAGCCTCCCCAATCCAACATTTTTAGCAGAGCTTCACTCTCAGTGGCTGTTTGGCCACAAAAAGAAATAATTCCATACGAGCAAAACCAAACAAACAAATAAAAAGGCAGGGTGGTATTTCACCACTAAGACATCATTTTATAGCTTAGTCTAAGGTAATCTCACACATATCCTGACATGCAGAACTGAAAAGAGGGAAGGAGGTGGGAAGCAGAAAACCCAAGATCATTCCTCCTGCCTGATAGATCCTGTAGTTGCATACAACATAAAAAAAAAAACAACCCACTGGTGATTAAAAAAAAAAAAAGGCTTTGCAATAGACAGGACATTGCCAACCAGCTTTAAATTGAATTACACAGCCTGCTAATCTTTATGATGAAATAAAATTTCTTTGAACACCACACATTATAGTAAAATCTGAAGTGCTTTCTCCCTTCAGACCCAATCTCTCTCTGCTCAAAGCAACTCCTCCACCCTAAAACCATTGTTCTTTTTAAGAAGGAATGTGATGCTCTAGTAACAGAAAGGCTTATTTTAATTAGATATTGTTAGTACAGTATATGTGTGATGTGAAAATTTAGGAGAGAAGTACTTCTGATGCAGCATTAAATCTGTAAGTGATTAAATAAATTGATGGTGTACAAAGAATACATACTTTGCTTTCCACTGAAACCATTCTCCTATCATGGTATGTGGCTGTGGCAGCAGTGCTGGAGGAAGAATCTGATGGCAATGCCTATGACGCTTTCTACTTAGGTAGCATTACTTGTCTCATGCCCACGTCAAAGCAACAACCATAAATCTCTGTTCTATTTTAAAATGGATTTATGGGAAAGAGGGAATCAAAAGGGGGAAAAAATATTTTGGTTATTTTATAGATTTGTTTTAGTTATGGTTTGTTATTTGAAACCTGATCACCCTCCCCTGTTAAGACAAGAGCAGTCCAAGGGAACAGACTGAGCAACTACTGTGATTGAAATTCCTGTGCAAGAATTGTGCAATACTTTCCAGTACTCACTGGCTCCTCTCTTTCATTGAAAATTACTAAATGAATATATTAGGTTTAAACATATAAAGAGCCACTCAATCCAAAGTATTATTCTGTTGGAAAGTACATTTCACCTGAGCCAAGTTTGTAATGTCTGTCAAGTAACACCCTAATGCTTGGTTTGATTGATCATGACAGGTAGTACGTAACTTGCACAGAGAATTTCACACTCTCTCTCTAGAGTGACCACAGTTTAGAAAACCAAAACAACAAACAAAGTTTCCTCTGTGTGCCATTAACAGATAGCAAAAATAGTTTCTTGTGATATTTCTCTATGAAAAGCTGCCAGGAGTAACAAGAGCAAAACAAGAAATGACTGCTCAGATACGAGTAAACTGAACACTGCTCCTCATGCACAAACTGCACTGCAGGCACTGGAACTTTTACTATCCTGACATTCATTTCTATACAACTTCTTCTATGTTAACTTTTAACATATGCTTCCAGTGTTCTGTTTTCTGCACAGAATCTAATATATCTGACTCAGAGCAAAGGACAAATATGAAGAAGCAGCTTTAAATAACCATAGCACAAAAGTAGAATTTTCCAATTCCCTCTCCCCTCTTACATTTTCTCCCCTCACATTTCATTGTAGATTGCTACACCAGGAAAACATTATTCAGCTTACTACTAAAAATCCCCATGGTTCTATTTTCCCAATATTTCATAAATACAATAAAATGGTTAATTTGAATTGTTAGTTTTGTCTTATTTGACTTTTTTTTTAATTATTTAACATTTGAATGTTAATTCAAATTATTTTTTTTATTCTTCCAACAAGAAGAAAAAAAATAGTATTAATATCTCTTTTTCAAGTGTATGCAAATAAAAGCTGAGCACTATGATTAATTTAGTCAAACCATGTGGGAATTTAAAACTAAGTACAAATAAGAAGTTAATTGTGACACAGTTCAAGTTAGAACAAAAGCAAAGGAAATATTTCTAAGCAGTAATACTTCAATAAAACCTAAATGAACTTGGAAGAAGCTTTAGGAAACTTTACTGAAAAGAAAGTGAGATAAAGAACTGAGAGAACTAATTATGTAGAAAAAGCACCCAAAAAACCAACCAACCAAAGAAAAAAAAAAAACAAAAAAACCCAAGCAACCAAAACCAAAACAAAACCAACCAACCAACCAATAAAAAAGCACCAAAACCCCCCACAACCCTAAAAAACCAAACCCACAACACAAAAAAGCAACCTTGAAGACTCTACATTTCATTTTCTAAACCTGGGTGGATTTTTTAAAATGAAATTGCATCCACATGCTCCAATCTCCTAACATTCAGCATCTATTAGCAGTTAGAATTAACAAGCAAGTAGACACAACTAAACTGTCTGTACAGGCTTGCCAGTGCACCTTCAGGTCTCCATTTTTCTCCAGTTCAGAGCATCTCTGAAACAGGCAGCAAACATGGTCTGGACCACACAGAACTGCTAATGGTATCAGAGAGATAGTAGAATGCCAACGCAGCAGAGGAGTCAACTGTCCTCAGCAGCCAGCTCAATCTCTTACTGAAGTGGATCCCATTCCAGTGTCTGAAGCCTGAAGAAGCTCCTCACCAGAGCCCTCTCACAGAGGACATAGCTGTTTTCAATATTAGACTAATAGATTTTCCAGGGAGCTGCTTCCCTCTCTCCCAGAACAGCTGTGCAAAACCTCTGCATACTTAGAGGATTAAAGCTACCTCAGCATTTTCTTTCACTTGCAATGAACGCATTTTTTTCCCAAGTGCTAAGAGTTTTGTTCGTCAAAATGGTATTTTATGTTTAGTCAATTATTCATTCCAGCTATAACAAGCAGAGCAATATAGGGTTCAAAATACACTCCAGATGGTAAAAAACACAAAATCAGAAATAAATCAAGTTTATAAAAATAGGAAGAGATTTGGTTTTATTGCCATAATTTTACTTCCAAATACTCATAACCTTCCTTCTGGTTCTAAATTAGTTTAGAATACTCTGAGCTAATATCCTCCTGAAGTTAAAGAAATTTAGAGTTTACTGGTTTGCTTCTATAAAAAAGTGTCATGTTAGATGCTAAAACAAGTCGTATCAGAAATATGAAGAAAACAAGAGCAAAGAGTTTGTCAGAATGAAACTGCTTTCAGGGTACTTCAGCAAAAGGAACACTCTCATGCAAAACCCTAAATGAAACATGCCTGGAGAAGAGCTGACACCTAGATAAACTAAGGGTATAACCGAGCCAAACCAAAGGCTGAGAAAGGAAAGAAAAGGAATGTGACCCCGAATTTTTAAAGAGTGATAAGAAAAGAGCTTGATCTTCCTATTATGCTATCTGGTTACAGTTAATATTTTTTTTCAGATAAAATTATACCTGTCATCAAGATCAAAGAGTATTTTGGCAGGTGTTCAGCTTACAGTTTTGAAAATTATTTCAAGTTTCTGCAGCACTAATGCAGAACTCTTAGACTAACACAGAACCAAGTGTCTGCCCATACCTCTGAGGGCAACGCCATGTTTCCAATGCTCTTCTCATTTTGTCATCTCTTCCATATAGCAGCCAGAACCTGAAGCTGCTACTTGCAGTAACTAAAATCATTCACACAAAAATGAACTTTAAAGGAACCGATGGTACATTTCTGAGGACCACAATCATATATGTTGAGTCTAATGAGAAAAGCTCCATGTTAAAATAGTATAACCATTCTTCTCACTTTAAGTAACCTAATTGAGGAAATACACCACAAGAGGGAAAAAAAAAAACCCACAACATAAAACTCACCACCTTTATTTTTTGTTATTTCAGTTCTAGCAACAATTTTTATATTAATGGCAAGTATATATTACACATAAAGAAATATCTGTTCCAGTCTGAACCCATATGCATTTGTTTGGCCACTCAACCATTCACAAAATTCCCCAAGTCACTGTCCCACAGGGAAGAAAAGAAGCATGCATTCAAAACAAAAGCAAGACATAAAACATGAAACAGTCAAATTGCTAAATGCCAGAACAACTCCAAAAATACCTAGGTGAATTGTACTCAGCTCCACAAACATTAACCAGCCGTAATTTCACCTACTGGATTTATTTGTATCTGCCAATACAGAATAGTTCATCCAGTAATATGCCTTATATTGGAAATCTTGCATGGGAAAAACCCCACAAAACCCAAAAGTTAACACAGTAAGAGATAACCACCAGACTAAAAGGCACGGAACTGGCTATTTGAGGAAAAAATCACTAATTCAGGTGCAAATTATTCACACAAGTAAGGCTATGCACAATCAGGTCCATACCACTTGAGCACGATAAACATATCGTCACTCATTAAAGACCTGCCTGAATTTATCTTTGCTTTCTTTTCAGTTCTTAGGAGTTATTCAATCACCTCTCATCACGCAGCAAAGGAAGTGCTGTACAATGAAAGACAAAGCTATAATTAGATAGTCCTTCATTTCATTTCCCATATATGACTGAATTGAGAATGGATGGGAAAAATATGAACAGTGATAATAACAGTATGTTGAAACACTCAGTAAGAAATATATTGAGCATAGAGTAACATCTTAATTCTTCCTCAGCACATAATGCTGTGTTTACTGCAAGGTCAGTTAAGTTACTATAAGAGATTTTTAATGAAAACAATTATAAATTTAAAATAACTGTGTTTAAAGCATTTAACAGTCACTAAGGTCAAGTGATTACAGCAGTTACAAGACCCAAGGGACATGTTCACACCAAAACAAAGTGAATAAATTACCTCAGCCAGTGTATGTAATCACTAAGTGACCACAGAGGTTATTCAATGTATAAGCCCAGATGACTTTCATGCAAAACCAATAATGAAAATTTATCAGCCAAAGGAAAAAAAAGCGTAAGAAGTAGTGAAGTTGCAGGAAGGGCTGAGAGCTAGGAGGAGTGGGAAGGAGAGCAGGATTTGGTTGTGGAGACAAGGAAGGAGGATGAATGTTAATGAAATGGATGGGCAAGATGATGAACATTTTGCTCAGATGAGATACCTCAAGAGTTGAAAAGGGACACAAGGGAAGCAAAAGGGCTGACAGAAGTGCTCTCAGTCCCGTATAATTGGTAGCTGTAACACCCAGTGAAGTACAAGCAATGCTGTGTTCAGAATGATCTTTTAACTTTTCCCTTGCTGTTACTGCCAAGAAAATTATGGGCAGTTATTGTGCCTTAGATATTCCATTACATAATGTAATGTCCTGTGTAGAGATGAGGCCCTGGGTTGTAGAATGAAGCCTAGCCTTTTGTTACCTTCACCTCTTGAGTATTTCTAGCCTAAGTGGTGACATGGCACCGCACAACCAGCCTACCAGTGGCACTTACAACAGGAGCATCCTGCCCAAGTTCCTCTCCTTCATTTTGGCCTTCTGCTGTTGCAATTTAATTGCCGTCAATCGTAGCAATACACTATCAAGGCACTGCTACCAAATACAGCAGAATATTAAAGGCAGTGCCGAAGAAGCATTGAGTGCCTGCATTCAAGGTTAAAATGCCAGCACTCTCAATTCAAAAAGGCAGTCACCTGAATAGCACTCCCCAAATATTCTCCTCCTCAAAACATTATTATTGATTTTGCCATCTTATATCAGCATAAACTTATGGATTTGTACAAGGTGTCACCACCCACCCAGCACACACAAGGCTACACAGTTCCTTGCTGTGGAAAGACACAATCTTTTCCCCCCAAGACAATGCAGAAATACAGCAAACTCTCTAATTTTGTCTTAATTAACAGAATCATACTGAAGCTAGAAACAGCACATCACACGAGGACAAGTGAAATAAGGGTGGGGGGGATTTTCAAGTGCTCTAATTCAATTAGGAAGCAGTGACTGACACTTGGACAGGAGAGGTTAATTGGGGTCACCAAAACGCAGTAATTTCTTACCTAACCAGTCATTAAACTTCTTAACCTCGGAGGGCAGTCCCAGCTCGGTGAAATCGCCCGTGTGGAGAAGGATGTCCCCATAAGGCATCTGGATGCCATCTGTTCTGGAGTGTGTGTCTGAGACGCAGACAAATCGCGTGTGGCCGGCTGGTTTCGGAGTGTCATATGGGATAGGGTCGACCCTAAAGCAGACACATAAAGATCTTGTAACAGTTACAGGGTTAAACCCCTCACAGCTATTACTTCAGGTATCAACACAGACCCATCTCTATGGAAGCGCCCATGCACACGCGTGCACCCATTCGCACACCCCGCGCTGAAAGGGGTAAGGGATCTCTGTGCTCCTTTCATACTTACCTGGGAAGGAAGGAAGATTTAAAAAATTACACAAGATATGGCTGGTTTCTGATACTAAAGTCAATTTAAACATTGGGAAAAATGGATTTGAGAGACATGGAATTCAGAAGTATTTTTTCCTGTCATCTACTGTACACGTGAAGAGGTACAGAAGCCATTCAAGAACAAGTCTCTCAGGTGGGGAATAACAGGCTCCCACTTGAGCTGAGCAGCTCAGTATCTGATTTTGTTCAAGGGCACAGGCAGTTCTACAGACTCCAGCAACAATACTGCTTTACACAAAATAAGGTACCTTCAAGAGTGCTTTGATGAAGCCTGGGGATTGCAAAACTGAGTCTAAAGACAACTTCTCACCCTCATACAAAATGCTGAGTTCAGCTTTCCAAAAACTGTAACATCAGGAAGTGATGTAGTAGAGAACTTAGCAATCAGATATAGAACTTCTTTTCCTATAGCAAATGTTGTTTAAAAATTCTTCCAATCAGTTATTTGCAAGTTATATTTGTTAGTTTGAGCTTATCAACTCACAGAAGTTTGGGTTTGAGGTATTTTGCGGTTTGGTTTTTAAATTTAAGCACAACAGAGAAAAATAATAGCAAAGAGAAGCACTTTCTACTTAAGAATTTTTAACAGAATAACTTAAAATACAAAAGGCAACCCATTACCTACTTGGGTATAGCAATAATTTCTCTACAGGTACTGTAACTTGATTTGCTCAATCTAACTCAATATTTTATTGGCACAACATCTGGATTAACACCACAGAAAACCCCATTCCAACAGCACAAAATTCCAACCCATTCCATCAATGTACCACTTTGACCATGGTTAAGAGCTTAGCTTTAGCTGGAAATTTCAAGGTACTCAGAAGTTATGTTAGAACAGTCATCCATTTACATCTCAAATCACTAGAGCAGTGAAAACCCCATGCATTTTAAAGCAACCAAAATAATGCTGTTCTAAGACTTACTGGGACAAAATGGCACACGAAACATTCAAAGAATTAGTGCCTGAAAGTAATATTAGACAGGTTTTATTAGTTTTGCTCTCTACATTGAATTACAACAATTAACTAACTTATCTCTGTGAATCTTCCTCTTAAATCCCCATAGCTGTAATGAGAGGAATGACCAGTAACAGTGTGCACTTGCAGCCCTGGAGGCCAGTGACACCCTAGTCTGGAAGCAGCATGGCCAGCAGATGGAGAGATGATTCTGCCACTTTGCTCTGGTGAGTCCAGCCCTGGAGCCCTCAACACAGGAAGGACATGGACCTGATGAAACAGGTCTAGAGGAGGGTCACAAAAATGATCGGGGGGCTGGAGCACCTCTGCTACAAGGACAGGCTGAGGGAGCTGGGGTTGTTCAGATGGAGCAGAAAAGGCTCCAGGCAGACCTAACAGCAGCCGGCCAGTACCTGAAGGGGGCTACAAGGATGGAGAGAGACTGTTTGCAGAAGTCTGTGGTGATAGGATGAGGGCAATGGTTTGAAACTAGAGAAGATTTGGATGTTAGGAACAAGTTCTTTACCATGCGGGTGGTGGAACACTGGAACAGGTTGCCCAAGGAGGTAGTTGAGGGCCCATGCCTGGAAGTATTCAAAGACAGGCTCAACAAGACTCTGAGCAACTCAACCTAGTGCAGGACGTCCCTGCTGACTGCAGGAGGGTTGGACTAGATGATTTTTACAGGTCATTTCCAACTCAAACCATTCTATGATAGTATGATAATAGCAAATAAAGCACAAATTCAAAGAAAATGCAGGCTTTGGGTGTGTGCCTTTATTTACTGAACTGTATTTGCTGTTTTCTATACAAAGAACTTCCACCAATGTCGTTTAACTTTGGTTCTCCTACACAGGTGAGAAAGGATCAAAAGCATCCTCCTCCAGGGAGCAATTCAGCCCCCTACAATGGGGGCTCTATAGTGGTTCAACAAGTCACACACCATATGAATATGGACTTGTCTCCAATGGAAAAACGTCCACATGAATGCATTTACTAACACGATTTTACTGAGTCTTTTATATTCAGTGGAATGCTACTAACAGCTAAAATTTTAGCATGAGGGGCAGGGTTAAAGACATTATTCCTAGGCATCAGAATTAATTATTTCCAATCAAGCTGTAGTTACCATAAATGTACCACATTTGGTTGTCATGGTCTGCTGAACTAAATTGCAAAATTCAGGCTCTGCAAGATTATGTTTACTTTAATACATTCTTTATTTTAAAAATAAAGATTTTAATGCATGCTGAACTGGATGAGAAAGAGCAGTTTCAGCGATAACTTCTTTTAGTATTGCACTTCCTATTCCACCCGAAGTACCAGGTACAGACACCCACTACAAAAGCCTGAACTCCAACAATCAATGCATTTTTCTTCCCTGCAAGGGTTGGAAACTAATAAAGGTTATTATTAAAGAAGAAAAATTCATTTACCCATTGAAATTGCACTGGCAAGCTGGGCAGAACTGTAATTAAAAGACATACGCTTTGGTATTTGCTGTCTACCTCCCAGTTATGGAAGGTAAGTCAAAACTTTTTTAGTAGTATGTCATCCTGTAAACATGAGATTCTCTGAAGTAACCTTTCCTCTCTTCCAAGCACGTTTACTGCAGACAATACAAAAAATGAGCAGCTTTCATCAATACCACACACCTAGTTTGGATCACCTCTGCCTAAGCTATGATAGCACTGCCTGCTTCCTGGGAGCCCAGTTTGGTTCATATCCAGCAGTTATGCTTTTGCTTTTCTCTGCAGTTTGCTTCCAAACAAACCCTGGTTTGCTTTAGGCAATCCCTATTAGGCTATGACACCAAAATCTGGTTTAGGACTTTTCTATTCATGCAATGATTGACTTACAGAAAATTCTATAATTGAGATTCATTAAGTTCCTGACCCTTCTTTCTCCTCTTTGAAACACCATGATGTTGCCAAGTAACCTTTTTTCCACATCTTAGCTTAATTTCTTCTCTTACTCAGTAGTGCTTGACTACCAAGTATTTGAAAGTGAGATACTGAAGGTTATTGTGTTCAGTCCATCAATTTATCTTGCTCAAAACAGCTCTTCAATACAAGCTTATTAAAAGTGGTGCTGCTGCCAGTCCTAAAGGCTCAAGTTCTCTTTTCATCCGCAGTTACAGCATGGCAAATAGTAATGCAGGATTTTTCTTTTTCAGTACATCATGAGAGGATTGGCCTCTGAACTTGTGAGATCTGCTGCTGCAGTAGGCAAGGCACTGCCTTCCCACAGCCTTTGGTGGCACACTGCTCACTAGCAGGCTTCTAGCTGGGCTGTGAATGCCATCCACTCTTCTGGTGGTCTGCTCACAGCCCAGCAACTGAGGATTAGACACTGACATTTCTAAAAGCACTGTAATAGTTACACATCTGACCTTCACCACAGTTCAACAGGAGATAAAATAAATATTTCAGCCCTGCCCACCACCAGCCCCTGCTGAATCACAGCAGACACCTATGAAATCCAATGTGTTCTCTAGTCTTTGCTCCAACCACAGCGCATCCAGCTAACTTGGACACTCCATCACCACCAATACTTTAGGAATTCAGTATTCCTAAAGTGGCAGACAAAAGCACTTTATAGATTATTTGTTCACTGCATTTGGAAAAGAATGCTTATGGAAAGATGCAGTATATTTTATTGCAGAACTTAAATGTTTGTATGTTAGGATTAATACAAAAATCATGATATGAAAAGCAAGCTAACAGAATAGCCAAGCATCTAAACGAACAAGGAGTTTTTTGCTCTAAGTTATTTTGGGTAGATAAACTCCTTTACAGTCAGATGGTAATAGGTATTTATCTGTCCTAAGATACTTAGAAAATCAGACACTTTGTCTTTTTTTCAAAAGTTTAAATCCCAGAATGAAATTCCCTAAGGCAGCTGAGCAATGACTGCTTTCTAAGATCATGACAGTAATGTAAGATCTGTCACACTTAATGCATTTATAACAAGAGTTTTGGAATCAGAAGGGACAATGTAATCTTCATACACTTCCATGAGGACCTTGTTTATCAGATAATGGCTTGGCTTTACTAAACTGTCCTTACCACCAGCTATTTAGAGTCAGGGTCCCTCAGGTACAAACCTCAGATCTACAGTTCCTCACAGATGACTGAAGCTGAATCAAACAACAGTGTAAACCAGGACTTCAGTTTGGCTTGCTCAGCTACCACTAACCAGTATCTTCCTCCCATGGTTACCACGGCACTTCCAGGACAGTGGGGTCATGTCAGTGAGCAAGTCTAACACTGCCCTTTGCCCATGCAGGGCCCTGGCTGGGCTGCTCATGCTGCTCCTGGGGACTGCATGGGCTGAGAGGTGCCTGCTGCCCTCATCCACAGGCCAGCACATTTTGGCATGGTTTTATGCTTTAAAAGCAGTGGTTAAGTAAACACACTACTGCAAGCAACACAGAAGTGATCAAGGGGATTTTGGCAGCAAGGTATGAGGATTGAATTCAGAAACTAAGTCACGGAGGAGAAAAACATTGAGCCTTTCATATGCAAGGACTTGATTTAAGGTGTCAAGCTACAGAACAGACATGTCAGCTGTGTATTTCAGCCCAGGCTTTGATGTCATATAAATCAGCAGCCTTAGAAAGTGCCTCTGAGGAAGGGCAGTTGCAGCCCTTAAAGGACTCGGCTGCAGGCAGAATTACACTGGGAGCCTGTTTTTAATAGAAAATTTAGCAAAGACACAAGCACCATTTTTTAGAAAGAAATTAAAGTTTTGATTGCAAAGGATAATTCTGCATGGGTGAGTTAGAATGCTGCAAACACAAGGCTCTGGTTGGGTTGGCCAGCTCCCAGGAATGCCTGAGCTTGGAAGAATCTACACCCTTTTCACTTTCCTGTTCTCTTGGGGTTTGAGATATGAAGATCCCAAATCCCCCCCTTATAGAACTCCCAAGAAACCAATTCATCCATGAAGATAGAATGAAAATCTTAACCATTAAGCCAGGGAGAATTTCCAGTTCCTAAGGCTGAATAAATCACTCAGATGAACGCAGCACCTATGCTGGACAAAACACTTACAGGTGATGACAATCCCCTCCCCTGCCCCAAACTAGCACTGTTACAGCACGCTTCTTAAGCTGGTCCCATTGGCTTTGCTACAGCACAGAAGACCACTTAATTTTACTCTTTCCCAGGCTCACCAGATGCATGAATAGTCCCCACAGTGACACAGAGGCCTGGGCCCTTCCTGGACTATGTCACATCATATGCTGCTTGTTTATCGCTTACTAATTTCTCCATTAGGTTATATCTGTGACTGAACTTGTGGTTTGGTTTTTATGCTACCTAAATTAGTATTCATTATAGATCCATGTAAGCACAGACTTCAAGTCTGTGTACCACCAAAAAAAAAAAAAAAACACCAAAAAAACTGTATGTTGGTGCAATTACTGACTTGGGATTCACTTGGAGACAGGCTATTTACCAACTACTCTGTATTAAAAACATATCTGTATCGCTAGCTTTAAAAAAAAAAACACCTAATCATATTTACTACTAATACTCATCATTTTATTTATTTACAGTTCAAATTCCTCCTGCAAAATCTTCATATTCTTCCTACACTTCCAATGAGGACAGGCTGAGAGAGCTGGGGTTGTTCAGCCTGGAGCAGAAAAGGCTCCAGGAAGACCTAAGAGCAGCCTGCCAGTACCTGAAGGGGACTACAAGAAGGCTGCAGAGGGACTGTTTGTAAAGGCCTGCAGTGATAGGATGAGGGAGAATGGCTTGGAATTAGAGGAGATTTAGATTGGATGTGAGGAGCAAGTCCTTTACCATGAGAGTGGTGGAACACTGAAACAGGATGCCTAGGGAGGCAGATGAGGCCTCATACCTGGAAGTATTCAAAGTCAGGCTCAACAAGACTCAGCAACCTGATCTAGTGGAGGATGTCCCTATGACTACAGGGCAGTCAGACTAGATGACTTTTGGAGATCCCTTCCAATCCAAACCATTCCATGATTCTATGATCGTGTTCTATGATTTAGTTTTGTTGGTCAGGCTGACACAACACGGACATGACACGAAATACCTCAAACACTACCTGATCAAAAACCAAAACCCCAGCATCAAGTGTGGAGCAGACACCGTACCCTTAATCTTCATTAGAACTTACTCAAAATCTTCTGAGCTGTTTCACTCTCCCAAAGTTAAAGGGGAGGAAGCTTTCTGTGCTGTACTGTTTCATTAAATGGATTGGTAAACTGATTAAGTTCTCAGCATTTGTAACTGATTTCCTGATCTGAAAAAGTACAAACTTTTTTTGAAGGGGAAGGGCAGGTTATTGCATCCTGTTGTACCCTTCAATGAAAAGTGGGCAGCCTGCAGAATCTTACTGCATTAATCCAGCATCACACTGACATTCAATCATATCCAGAGAGAAAAATATATACATGCACATAAACAGAGCTGATTTTGTGATACAACACATGCTGAACGACACAAAGCCAAATGCTCGTTTCCTCTCCATAAAAACAATAAATGCCATTGCTTTAGTTGGCTGCTATCAGCCATTAATTATTTAAACCACACATGAGAGTGCTTTTGCTAACGTGAGCCCATCTTCCAGTACGGTCAAACACCAAGACAACATCTGGATTCCCTGACTGAAAAGAAAGGGATGCAAATACCTTTCAACACTTTCACTGGTAGATCTTATTTGTACAAGCATACATATCTATGAACAGACTACCCTAAATCAGCTAGAAAGCCACACCTCTTCTGGCAACCTCCACATATATGTGTCACCCATCAAAAACCTTAGAGAGAGTTCTGGAAGCAGGAAAACAGAGGTCTGCTATTTATTTCAGAAATGGCATTAACTGTGTCTCAGTGCAAAGTGGAAGGAAAAAAAAAATTACATTTACAAAGCCACAGGAGGATTCAATGCACCACTCAGCAGCTTACTACTAACGTTTCCAACAATTATAGCTGCAGGGAAATGATGGATCTTTTCATTACAGGTTTTGGAGCTGTTTTACTTCCAGTGAGATTTATGAGATTAAACAGAAAAGACCTGCATTATCCACTGTCATCATTTGGGCAAACTTAGGAACGCCTTCTTTTGTAAGGAATTTAAAATGTATCTTCTCAGCCTGATATAAACCTCAACTAATTAAGAGTCCAAACTCTCTTAATCGCAGGTTCTGGCCAATCATAAAACCAGAAAGACCTAAAAATTCAGATTTTCTATGGTGTTCTTTGGGGGCAAATAGTCAGCTGTTTGGGTTTTTTTCCCTGAAGTACCTAACCTCCTTGGATATTAATGGAATTCACAAACTGAATTGCTTGAGTGCTTTTTAAAGTCCTATTAATCATCCCTTTGCAGATAAAACTTCTTTTTAATCAACAAAAAATCTTCTGAATTTTGGGTGTAAGTAGCTTTCCAAACACTGGAGCAGAAACACAAACCTGAAAGCTCACAGAATCAGAGGAACATTCACGTTGGAAAAGACCCTCAGGATGACCAAGTGCAACCGATAACCCTCCTCTACAAGGTGCACCTTAAACCATATCCCCAGGCCCCACACATCCAACCGACTTTTAAACACATCCAGGGTTGGTGACTCAGCCACTTCCCTGAGCAGCCCATTCCAATGCCTGACCACTCCTGCTGGGGAAAGAAGATTCTTTATATCTACTCTAAACCTACCTAGTTGCAGTTTGAGGCCATTCCCTCTTGTTCTATCACTAATTACCTCTGAGAAGAGACCAGCACCTACCTCTCCACAGGGAGCATCAGCACCAATCTAAGGCCCAGGCAAAAATTTGCTTTAAATAATACAACAAATTGCCATGTTTATGCTGGTATGGTTTCAATGGGAAGTCATTAAGAAGCACTTCTCCTACATTCTTTTGTTGTTGTTGTGGGATTGCTATAAATTATACCTTCCTCTCACCCCAAAAATAACTCATTCACTGAAAAACACCTTGAACACCTCCAGGTAGGGGACATTCACGATTTTCTTTGGCAACCTGTTCCAGTGTCTCACCACCCTCACTGTAAAGAGTTTCTTCCCAATCTCCAGTCTAAATCTGCCCTCCTCAAACTTCAATCCATTCCCTCCCATCCTATCATTACAGGCCCTTGTAAAAAGTCTCTTCCTGGCTTTTTTGTACGCTCTCTTCAGGTACTGGAAGGCTGCTCTAAGGTCTCCTTGGAGCCTTTTCTTCTTGAGGTTGAACAGCCCCAGCTTCCCCAGCCTGTCCCCACACGGAAGGTTCTCCAGCCCTCTGATCATCTTTGTGGCCCTCCTCTGGACCCAGCTCCAGCAGCTCCACATCCCTTTTATGATGAGGGCACCAGAACTGGACACTGTACTCCAGGTAGCATTTCACAAGAGCAGAGGACATAGGCAGCATCACCTCCGTTGTCCTGCTGGCCACACTGCTTTTGACGCAGCCCAGGGCACAGTTGTCTTCTGAGTTGCGACTGCACACTGCCAGTTCATGCTGGGTTTTCATCAAGTCCTTCTCTAGACTGCTCTCCCAGCCACTCCTTTCAGCATAGCATCTGTGGAACAGCCTTTTCTGTAGGAACTATCTGAACCCATTTCCATGTATGGAAACACAATCTTAGTTTGCATCTTCTTACTCCTCTTAGTACTTACTTACAGGGTTTCAATATGTATTCCAATAACAAAAACTTAAGGAAGGCTTCAGCTACTTGAAAATACACAGTAAAACCAACGACCTGGCAAAACCAAAATACATAAATACAGGGAATATCAGGATGCACTCAACACCAGCTACCCTCACTTGGATGGATTGCTTGGATATTTAACAATCAAACCCACTTCTGCTCTGACCATGGATGTATAAAATTCCATTCACCTACCCATCCACAGTATTTTTCCTCTGTGTGCAAACGAAACGTCAGTTCTTTTCTCTGCCATCATGAAGCAGAAAAAGACACCTTCCAGGGCCAGAATACAACAGAATTCCACAACAACTATGCAAGGCTATGGGGAATTGCAATTTTATTAACAACAACCAAAAAAAGTTTCCATGACTTTTCAGGGAAAAAAAAAAAAAAAAAAAAAAAAATTACTTAACGTTCTGTAAAAGATATTAACTAAAACTTCAAGCACTTCTGACAGATTTACAACTATTATTGTATTTTCTAAGTAAGGAACCAGGCTAATTCAGTAAGTTGCTCAGGGAGACAAAAAAAAACCCCAACCCACCAACAGTAAACCAACCCACAACTGTGAAAACCTGGGAACAGCTGTCTTAACCATTTCTTCTTTTACACCTGGATCCATGTGGGTTTCAAGGGTGGGGGGGGTTCATATTTTTGCATTTTGGCATTGCCACTGAAATTTCCAGTTGGACAGCATGAAAGGCTTGTGCTTACTGAAGGCAATAAAGTCAAAGTTCACAAGTTCACAGTGACCATAAGGGTACAGGAATGTGGGCTAAGGGAAGCTATGCTGTTCACATCAATACTTTAACAGTCATCTGTATGAAATAAAATTAGCACTTAAGATTCTCAGTTCTTTGACTGAAGTGAGTAATTTCCTGCAACCTTTCTCCTCCTTCCCTCCAAACGTTCTGGCAATCAAGAACGGACTTACAGACTGTTTCATAACAAACACTGCCCTTCAGGGCAAAACTGGCAAGAGATTCAGTCTGTTCCAGAAATCCTTTCTGCAACTGATTATTCCATCTAGTTCTACTCTACTGGTTGGCTTGACCTATAAAATCCTGAGCTCCTTCACCTTCTGCACTGTGAGGACTTGAGACTAACTCTGTCCCCAAAGGGCAAAACTGTCTCTTTCTAGCATTAAGAGACTCTAGTCAATCTGCCTTCTGGAAACCCAACTGCTCTAAACCTTTCCTCAGGAATGCCTTTGTCTGCAGGCTGCTGTAGAAACTGAAGGCTAACACACTCAGTGGCTTTCCAGCAGGACTTCTGCATAAGAAACCATCTCCAGTACTTATTTTTTTTTTCCATTGCTGTTAACGTGCAGTACAAAGATCACATCTATTTCCCTGTCAAGTAAAATGTTTTGTTTTTTTTAATAACAACCATCTTTAGCTGATGAAGAGAATATCATGCAGTTCCAAAAAGCTATGCTTATCTCACCCACACAAATGACACTTTCTTGTCTGAAACATCACCATCTCCCCAAAGACCATTTCTCACTGAAGTAATACTTTGCCATTACAGTGATTTGATGCCTGTATACCCTTCACAGTGTGCCACCAAGACAGCAGCAAATACAACTTGGTTTAACAAGCACTTAGTTTTTTGTAAAACACTTAATGAAGTGCTGACAATCACGTCCACGTAGATCAGTGACATTTACTGTGTCATGACACCCTTCCTTATAAGTCACTCTCACTCTGTGCACACACACACCCCCCAAACATGATCCAGTAAGTCACTCTGTCCTTGACCTTTGCTAAACGACCATGCCCAGAGAATAGCCTGAAATACTGACTTGCCATTGAACTATTTCTCAGCATGAGGTGACCTGCCAGGTGTGTAGGCACCAGCAGCCTCAGGACCTCACTCAGTAAGCAGGGCTATGCCTAGCTGCACTCCACTCAGACAAGCCAACTATCCAAAGGGAATCTAACCTCACAGGAATTTAACAACGTCTCTGACTCATGGCATGTGCCACTCACTCTTCAGTTCCCAGCCTGATGGCAAAAATACAATTCCAGTCCAAGCGTGATGGGAACATGCTTATATGTGGAGGGACAACTGCAGTATGGTACAAAGGGAATTCAGCCCTGGGACATCCAGTATGGCCTGCCACCAGTTTAACAAGGTGTCAGAGCTGCACACTGAGGATAATAAAATGTACAGCCACTTCTGTATTTCGAAGTAACTGCAGGGAAGCACTGCTGACTGAATAAACTATGCTGTGATTTTTCACACCAGTAAGCAAAACAGAGGAAAGTGTTAATCATGAGGACCTGTTGTCTCCTGGATTTTCCCTGATGGTTCCCAGTCTGAGATTCTCTCTTTCATGAGTAACTCAACAAGCTCTAACTGATGGCAGGTAACTTGCATCAAGAAGCCTATCAAGACGATTGCCTTTATGATCCATCCTGTTCACAAATATGGTCAAGGTCATTGTTTAGAGGTAAGACTGTAAAATACACAAGGACAGACTTGGTCCTCCTTAAAAGTCAGTGTAAAAAGGTGAGTTATGAACCATTTCATGAGTAATTATCAGGAAAACAGGAGGGGGGAAAAAAAAATTAAAAAAGCTTTCTTCATCTCCCATTAACCCAGAACCTATACTGGGAGCCTACAGATGGATGGCTGGTCACATCCTTCAAACCTTTCCTCATGTCAAGGCATGTGTTCAGTCAAATCTCTTCCCAACCCCATCCACAGTGTGGCTGCACTAACAACTGTATTGATCCAGTATTGCAAGTCAAGATTTCAGGCAGCACAGCCTTGAAGGGAGTCATTCACAGGACAGTTGTGCACACCTAGGCCTAGCTGCTCTCTTGTGCTCACCTCACCACTTCTCATGGCACAATTACTGATGTGGACCAACCCTGGAAGCTGTGTGGCCCCTCCAGGAATCAATACAGCCCATTAGGCAGGCAGGCAAGCACCAGTAGAAGTGAAGCAACAGGAGCACTGGAGCATGTCAGGAATGAGGGCAGTGAGCTGCTCCTTTCAGCAGAAGCTACGTATAAGGGATTGACACAGCAATTTTCCTAAATGTTAGGTGATGTAGCTTTCTCCTACTCAGACATAAACAACCACCTCCTTGGTCCAATAAGAGTTTTCTCTACTTCCAGACACACTTTCATCTTGTATCGTATGTTTGACTTCCAGGTGACTCCTTTTGTTAAAGAGAGTATTAGGCTTAGTATTAGACAGACTTCCTAAACAGACAAATTAAAAACAAACAAAATGAAAGAAGAGAGAAAAAAAAGAAAAAGAAAAGCTATTAACCTCACTATATTGTGATAACAAGGGCCCTGGCTGCAGTTTCTTTATTGTGCCATGAGGCTGCATTTCATAACGTTCTTCACACCTTTTTTTCCCAGCCTCTCAGCCCTAACCATCCATACTTCCTGTTAAGTCATTTCTTTATAGCGTCCTTAAACACAACTGTAACCTTACATAGCCTTGTGTACTTCAAAAGTAGCAAGTGACTGTGGTCTATATAAAAAACAGAGTTATGCTCTGCTCAGTTTAACAGAATTAGAGGGGATTTGGGTTTTTTTGTTTTCCTACAACCACTTCATTTTTTCCTTAGGGGAAGGCTGACACAAATGCCACATTAACTGCCAGTTCTATGAGGAGAACATTTCAATCACCCATTACAACCAAGAATCAGACCTCTGAGCCCAATAGCCAGATGCTGTTTCATGCCCTTCCAGTAACCCTGCAGCATGGTTATCACTGCCACTTCTTATCTTATCGCTGTTTCAAACATTGTCTGCTATGGTCAGACAAAGAGCCAGACCTAAACAACGATGTTAAATGAAGACTTCCTCCCAACTCAGTCTTGAACTTCTAATGAAACTGATCACTCCTTAGCAAGGTAACAAAACATGTTGGGGTTTCACAAGCTTTAAAATTGAAGCAAGCTTTCAGAGAACAGCAACGCTACTACTGCATGCAAACATTCTTTCTGGGCAACTGTAAGAACCAATGTATATGTATAGGTACATACACACGTCAAACCAAGTAGATTCCTTCATTTTTATCACCAAAAAAACCCCTAAACCAAAAGCTGAGCCAAATTCTCCTCTTGTTACACCTGATAAGCAGAAAGAAAAAAAAGAAGGGGGGTGGGGGGGGTGGTGGTGCAGGGAAAGTAGGCTTTTTAGCTCATTAGATTTTAAAAGGCAGCTGAAGCAGCTGGGAGTTTTTCCAGAGTAAAGAACATTTTTAATTCCATTAGAATTCAGGCAACCCAGCACTAGAAAGTGATGTCAGCTAAAGAAAATTATTTTTGCAATGTTTTTATAACAGTAAAAGAACTGATATATATGAAATAAAACAAAAAACCTAAAGCCAAGAAGGAGCAAGACTTTTGCTTTCATAGTTTCTCTCCATCTGCCTGCTTGCTGTCTAGAGCATAAGCTTTCTTACCAGCATAATCTGTGTCCTCATTAGGTGGATCTGTTACATGATTAACATTAGAACTGTAACAGCAAACTTCACTAAAATAGATTTGGCCTCTGTTCTGACTAACTGCCCTTTCCTCCAGGGGAGCCACAGGTAGGAGCTCTAAATGAGGATTAAGGTTTGCAAGGAGAGAAGAACATCCTGATCAAGGCTCCATGTGACACAGATCACATCTCATTCATCCCATCCCAGCAGCACAATCTTAACCCAGACTGTGCTGAGCGCCCACAGCTCCCCACAGGCCTCAATCCCAGGAAAGGTCCAGAGGTGCTGCCCTACAGTTCAATGTGGGATCCTTGTGAATCCCTTCAAAGTCACTCACTGGAGCTGCCAGCTGTGCTGCTGATGTTTCCCAGCACTCACAGAATGGTTTAAGTTGGAANAATGTACTCCATACATTAAAGCACTCCTATGGCCCTGCAGAAAGTCAAAATCCCACTAACCTCCACAGGTGCACTCAGGCCCTTTAGAATGCAGAAATTATCTCAAATTATCCTTGTAGCTTTGAACAAGGATGGGAAATGCTTTATGGCTTGTCTGGAAACTACATGAATGTCTCCTGTGGGTTCACTCTAGCTTTGCGTTTACCTACACAGTGAGCTCCAAACACTACAAGACACATAAACCAATAATTTCATAGTTCTGTCTCGTGGAGTACTTCTGCAAACATGCTGGAAAATCAGCCACACATTAAATACATTGCTCATCAGGTACACAGCTTGATAACCTTGCCTTTCAGCAGCAGCACCAGCCTCTGAATTCCCAGTCCTGTCTTGTTGCGGCTGGTTCCTGCTTCAAGCAGCCTCCCTTGTCATGCCAGTACAGCTGTCTACAGGGACAGATGGAGAACAGGACTGGAGAACTGAACTGGGATTCATATTTTCTCTTCCTCTCGCTCCAGGGGATTCTCTCCCATTCCCAATTACACTACACATGCAACACAACAGAAACAGTGGTGCAAAGGAGTGAAGGCTATTTGTGATGGTTTTGCACCATACAGAATTTGGGATTTACCTCCCAAATGTAAATTACCAGGCTTACTCAGAATTTGGAAATTAAAATATTATTCACAAAACTAGGCTAAATATAAAAGATAATAAACATATATAAATGCATGCATATATATATACACACATACACACACACACACCACTAGACAACAGCCCAGCTGTCCCCCAGGACAAAGCCATGGGGCTGCTGCCAGCTAACACAATATTATCTCTCCCTGCTCCCAGCCAGTGTTCTTACCAATAACCCAAACGATGGCAAGAAGGACAGGAAAGCAAGGCCAGAAGAAGAGAAAGGGGGGAAAGGAAGCAAGAAGAGCCCAAAACAAGCTGTGCTTCAAACTATATAGGCATTTTTAGACTAATGGATTGGGATAAACATATCTCTTGTGTTTTGTTCAGCCCCTTTGAGAGTTGAGCCCATCCTCCTGTACTCTCTCAAATTCCCTGGTCTTAGGCCTAAAACTGTAACACTATTCAAGCTGCCAGTATCACCACCCCACCCCCAAAAAAGGGGGGAGGGGGAAATATCCCTTATAAAACCATGGCTGCACATACTTATTGTCATTACGAGTTTAACAAGCAGTGGCTTGAATCATCTCTTAAACAGCAGTGCATGTTACAAAGGATGTTAGCTTGAGCAGCTTAAAGCAGCCCCAGGTTGTAGGTCTTTGTGAAACCCCAGTGCAGATCAGGTTGCTGACCCATTCAGGGTTTTAGCACCACATCTGAGGGCAGTGGCCAGACCTGATTAGGTGTGCAAGCAAATGTTTTCCCAGCTTGGCTTCCTAAGTGATTACACCATATGAAAAAAAAGGAAGAAGTACCAAAAGGGAGGGGGAAAAAAACCAGAAGCTGTATTTTGCCCTTTTTAGCAATATAGCTCAATTTAGGAAAATATTCCGCATCATCTTACTGCTTCTGCAAGGACAATGAAGACAAACTCAAAACTTTTGATCCCACTAAACCTTGTTACAAAACTTTCAGGATCAGAGACTGCACTTCAACTTCAAAACACCTCCCCAGCAACAAGACCTTTCCAATGTATATGCCAGGCTATATAACTCAGGGAAAGCACAAGTTCTGCCCTCTCATTATTTTCAACAATATTTAAGTCAAGCGCTGCAGAGCAGCATCACAGAAAACTCCTTCAAGATTCGCTCCAAGACAGAGAGGAGCTGCAGGAAGCAGAAGAGTAAGAGAGCAAGCAAAGTTTTGACAGCTTTAGTTGCTTTGCTTTACTTTACACAGGGAGTTTCCTATACGCTGTTTCTCTGTAAAAACAGACGCACTGCAGAACCTCAAAAGTCCTTTTCAGACATTTTGTCACTGCTAACAGCTAATAAAACAGGAAATTTTAAGTCAAATAGTGTATTAGCCAAAACACTACCAATAAATAGCAAAGTTGCCAGGCTTAGAATAAAAATGAAACACACTAATGAAACATAGTGCAGCTTGTTCATGCCATGTGCAGTCTAGAATCATGCATAATGTAACAGTGCAACTGCTAACAGCAGGCTCACAGAAGATAATTTACACTTGTTTTTATGGACACGAGGAACTGATCTTTGAAGTTGTCCCTAATGAGATTCTGCTTGGCCCCAGCAGCATCCTGAGAGAATGTGCTGGTTTTCTCCCTTGCATCCGGTGCATATTTATAAAGCAGAATCCAGACCTATTTAAATTGCACATGTGGACTGGTGTCCCCTCATGCCAGGGCAAAGCCAGACTCTCAGAGTGGGAGAAATATCTGCTAAAATGTCTCAATTTACCTTCCAGTCATTTTTGTAATTACCCATACCACCTCTACTAATTACCAAAAGATACATGGGGTTAATGAATAAGGTTTCCCTTTTCTTTGTACAGTTGAACTCCTAACTTGATTAAGCTGCCAGGTCACCGGCAGCTGTATCACACATTGCAGAAGACACATTCAAAATGCAGTCATAAGGCTCCTCAGAGGAAACAGAAGTGTAGCTGTGTAATGGATCATAAGACTTTATTTCCAAAACACAGGCAGCAGCACCGGTAAGACAGAAAATGTCTTTTGCTATGCCCTGTGTAGTCACAGCTTTAATACTAGGCCCATCTGTTTTTAAAAGCCCTTTCAGTTATGAGACCTGCAAAAACCATTGAACCGGCATCACTAAACTCTCAAGTTGCAACTAATGCGGTAGCCACAACCCCGCCTACAACTTGGAGATACTGTGGTACAGCTTCTGAAAACTGAGAATGAGTGAAACATTGTTCACAGAGAAGAGACCTCAACTGCACTATGCTCAAACAACACAGGGAATTGCATGCTTATAAATATCTAAAGAGTGGAGATCATGAGGCTGGGCTCTTTTCAGTGGTGGCCAGTGACAGGACAAGGGGCAGCGGGTACAAACTACAACACAGGTTTCACTTGAACTGAAGGACAAACTTTTCCTTACTCTGAAAGTGCTGGAGCTGTGGAACAGGCTCCTTCTCTGGAGACTTTTAAAACCCATCTGGACATGTTCCTGTGCACCCTGATTTAGGCATACCTGTGTTAGCGTGGGGTTGGACTAGATAATCTCCAGAGGTCCTTTCGAACCACTACCATTCTATGATTGTTGACTATCACTGTTTCAGATGAAAGCATTCAAGTAAACTAGAGCTGATTTTAATTCAGAGTAATATGCAGAAGCGCAAAATAAGGCAGTTCAGGAAACTTTCATGCTCCACTCAGCTGTTCCTTCTGCAAGATGTCAGCCTTCAGAAGGGTGCTAACATCAGAACGCTGGGGACGGCAGCTCCAGCAACCACCCATGTAGCTGATACATAATATACTTAAGTTACACCATCAAAGAACCAACATTTTAGCTCTTAGGTCTCTGCCTTTTTCTGCTTGGAAAGAAGAGAGGGAGAAAGAAATCCATAAATCCATTGAACATACTTGTCAGTGCTGTTCATGCCCTATGAATGCAAAGTATATTGTTTAAGGTTAGATGACTCAGGGGATAGATAGCAGGATACCCGATTTTTCATTTAGAGCTCATTGTCTAATCTGACCCTAAACAAACAGAAATTCTACCCCCTGACAGCTGTTTAGTGCTTAAAAAAAAAAAAAAAAAAATCTGACAGAGGACTCTGCTTTAGCCCCTATAAAGACACTCAAGTAACAAAGACCACCATGGCAATTGGTGTTCTCTGAAGAAACTCGAGTTTGAACAGAGGCAGAGACTAATCTACCCTCCTGGTTCCACGCAAAGTCCCTACAGGTAAAAGATGAGAGTCTCTGATGAGGGAACTTATGAGGGAAGCTCTAACAGTAACTACAATAGCTCTGTGTGCATATGTGGAGAAAGAAAATTTGTTCCCAGTGCACTGTCTGACACTGCTCACAAGCACACCAAGCCTAACAAGAAAAACTGTAAAGAAGGAAAAAAAAAAAAAAAAAAAGTGTACCTTTAAAGCCACTACATTCTGGGCACAGCACTGAAAAGTTCAAATGACCTTGCCTCAGTGTGTGAATGTACAACCTCTTGGTCAGCACTGCCAGGTTCCCTTGTGAACAACTACAAGGTACAAGTCTGGAAGCTCGAAATCTAAAAAAGCCTTTTGTTAGGAAAATAATAAAACACATACAAACCTGAAAGCCAGGCCCCAATACTACTGCTGGAGCAATAACATGCCACATACTGCTGCTACACTCCATGCTAGAGCAAGGCTGCCTTTAAACACGTATGCAGACAGCAAAATCTAACAAGTGAAATAGGGCTGCAGGAGCGAGGGGTACTAAGAATTTAGGCCAGCATCTTATCTCTGGTTATTTCTAGGTATTTGAGATCATTTATACACTTCTAAATCTTCCATTTGCTCTGTACTAGTCACCTCCAGTGCACTCCTCCTGCATTTATTGGACAAGTGTCTGCACCCCAAAGAAATTGCACTGTCTCTCTATAAATACATATCTGGAAAACTGCCAGCTCTTGTACCAAGTCTTCTACAGACCTCCATTTCATTTGAACCAATTAATAAAAAAAAAAAATTAAAACACTCTATCAACTTTCTGGCTCTATGTGCTTCAGTTTAGACCTTCTAACTGCTCACTGAACAAGGTAATTCAGAAAAGGTCTCTCTCATTCTGTCAGATACATCTTTAAAATCTTCTAAGAGAAGTATTGATTGAAAATAGCGACTCTTGCACATCACTGTATTCCAAGATTACATGCATGGACTACCAAGGCAGCTAGGTGATTAAAAATATTTCTCTTTACAATCTAGGATGAATGCAACAATTCTTTTCAGGAAAATATGCTTTATAGTAATGATACCTAAAATGAATAAGCCTGGAAACAAACCAGAATCCTCCTAAACACAGACTGTTTGAATTCCTTGAAACCAACACCAGGGATTACCTTTCCCCTCTGACTCAGGGAAAATGAAGCCCCTACTTACATACATTTTAAAAACAACCTGTTTTTTTTAAGGCATAACATTTATGGTAGTAGATAGCTAACAACAAATGATTAAAAAAAACAAGAGTTAAAGATCTTAATTTTGTTGACAGGAAGATGTATCAGGTTCTAAGAGCAACGGTGTGTGTCATCCTTCCATTACCACAGCAGCATTCTCACAAAGCAGCAATGCAAAGTAGAAGAGTAGAACATCACCAAAGGTCACAGTGGGGAAAAAAAAAAAAAAATATATATATATATATATATATACACACACACATATTTACTACTCTAGAGGTTTATCATCTTCATTTTAATTCTCAGAGGGTGCCTGAAACTCGTGGGACAGCATTTGAGCTGTGCAGTCTTGTTACACTGACAACCCTTCTAACAGAAAAGCTGTCTTAAGAACTTTATGCAAACAATCAAGATAGCCTCCAAAAGATCTAAGAACTTCCAATGAGTCATAACCCAAAGTGGGTGTCCAAAATAGAAGCTTTCAAGATACAGAATAATAATGATAGAAGAATAAGGTTTGTTCTTGTAAGCATGCCTTCAATTGAAAGCTGCAAATGTCACTGTATAACAAATAAAAGATGAGGGAAAATCAAGTTAATACCAAGAGAGAGAGAGCGAATCAAAATTAAATCAATTTATTTTTAAAGCTTTCAGGTAATTTCACACTTTACATATAAGTTCTATATGTAATTTTTTCATATATATAATTATGTTTTAATTTATTCACTCCTTTCCAGCAGGAGGAAAAATGAATGCCTGGCTGACTCAACATTTACAAAATAAATCATAAAGATGAAAATTCTCTCTTCCTTAATATCTGTTAATTATCATAACCTTTTATGTACATTGTTAGCAACCAGAGAAAAGAAGTCCCTGAAAGAATCATAGCTTAAAAATGAGGAAATCACATCATCTGGCATCTCTAAGTGACTGGTCCTGTCCCAGTGGAAGCAGTAAGAGTGTTACTAATCACTGCGTTTGACTACATATATATTTACTGAATATGCTGGACCATATAGAATTTTAATCCTGAACACCTACTTTCCCCAAAACAACTACTTCACTAATCACAGGACAGAAAACCACCCTTCAGTAATCCTCAGCGCTGGCTAAAAGTGAACGGTGCTTTAAGAAACAAAGCAGCCTGGGGTAATTAAAAAGTAATGACTTTTTCCTTTGTGCTCTCTATCTAACAGGAGCACGAGGGAAGATATAGACTGGACTGGCACCTTTTCCTTCCCATAAACTGATACAACAGCTAAACATTTAGGAGTAATGTGCTGACCCTGATGCTCCCAGTCACTGCACTCAATCCCTTACACCAGAGAAATTGTAAACGTGGTAAATAGCAAGTTTCCTGGCTTACAAATACATCAGATAAAGTCCTTCCATCATACTCCTTTCTCCTTCCCTCCCCCATTCTCTCTCCATCTGCTGCTCTCCTGGGAAGGGAGCGCTACACTTAATGGCTGTGTGCTTTTAAGTCTAATGTGCTGGATATAAGTTAATGCCCGGTACAGTAAGTGGGAACTCTGCTATGAGGAAGCCTCCAGTATGGTTTGGTGGTTTTTTTTCCCCCCTTGTCAACAACCAGTGGAATCTCTGTAGCCCCCACATCAAGTGCATGAGAGAGGGTCTGGAAAAAGGAAATCTGTGACAAACACAGATCTTCCAAGACACCACTCAGCACAATCGCTTAAATTATTTTTCTCATAGGAAGAGGAGAGTTGGGATTTTTCTGTCTCTCAGTGCAGTGATTTGAATTCAGAAAACACACCCATTACGCAATAAGGAGTATAAAAACAGGGGCAAGCATTTCCCTGTCAGCAGAGCACACCAATGAACTCTGCTGACAGCATTCTGATCTACAAGACATGAAAAAGTAACATGGATCTGGCCATCACCATCATCAAGAGGACAACTATTTGGGGATTAAGGGTTGGCTCACTTTCCAGCCATCCTCTCTGCCCCCACCCTGGAAGCTTCAGCAGCAGCACGCAGCACTAGTGCTCATCCACCAGCATTTTGTTTCAGCCAAGCTCCATGCAGCAGATCCTGTAGGACACATCCAGTTGATGTTCAGGAGAAATCTCCAGGCTTACGGAGGCTAAGAGCAAGCTTTACGGTCAACTCTTTGGTAGATAAATAAATTGACTCAAACTTCAGGTACCTAAAGATTATTGTTTGGAATATAGGACATGGAACCGTTGGAGCGG
>WBNM01035452.1:0-21418 GCA_013399055.1 Ramphastos sulfuratus
AAGGCATCGCTTCCCCCTTCCAGATAGATGTAGTAGCCATCTGCAAAAAGCAGAGTCTCATTTTTCATATTCATGGGTCAGAGCAATAGTAACTCTCTTCATTTACAGCATTCCTTCTCCCAGCACTTTCATTAAGCTGTCAGTCATCAGAATTCCTGCACAGTGCACTTGTCTCCTACTTAGATCAAGGGAGGACTTCTAAAGGAATAGGCAAGTACCACTGTGACCTATTCTGATCTTGGATATACCTTTGCTTGAGGCTCTTTCCAGGAACTTATGGGAACAAGTCTCATGTTCATCAATGTCCTGCACTATTTTTCTACCCCACAAATGTTTCCTGACTCCTGCAGTAGGCTGTGGATTCTGCCTAGGAAACAGATGGCCTTGACTGGCTGTTTTTGGAAAGTCTTTTCCCTTTTCCAAGGGAAGCATGGCCAGATACCTTTTGCTTTTCCTACCTCCAGTTGTGTGGTCATAGGCAGGGCCAGTGTTTGGTGTGGGTGTTGGCCCCTTCTGCCTTATCCAGTCCAAGCTGTCACTCGTTGTCTTTTCCCATGCACAGAAGCTGACATCAAATGAGCAGGACATATTGCAGGATGTTAGTGTATCTGTATATGGTGCATAAAATTAAAACAGAGTTTCTAGAATGAGTTTGAATCTTCTCACTTTTCTGGGTGTGCGATTCTATGTTTCATGCACCCACATTTATGAAAAAATTGAAAATGTCATAATGGAATCAATGGAAGTGACAAGTACTGAAATTTTGATTATAAAATATGAAATTTTAAGTGCTTAAGAATGTGTTCTTTTACAAGTCACTTCTATAGTTTTCATCATAACGCCATAATACTTTTTATTTTTACACTGTGCTGCAGTCATAATCCTTGGTCTTGGAAAATTGCTCAGTGCTGTCCTGTTTGGCACAGCAGTATTTAGCTAACTCTCAAAGTTCTGTTTAGGTGATAATCTAGACATATCAACGAGAATGGCCTGACATTTCTTCTTACTGCTTATAAACTGGGATGAGATGTAATGTCTCAAACCTGGAAAGAGATTATGGAATGACTTTTATCTGTCATAGCTTCATATTTAGGCTGCCGTTTCTATTGGCTTTTGTGGTCACCTTTGGTAGTCCTAGAAGGAGCAGCATCTTGCCTGTAGCCTTACATCTATGTTAACTAGTCTAGCTCAATAATAAGAGCCTAACAATATTATAACTGAAAGGCTGTTGGACCTCTAGATGCAGGATTATCCTCTATTAATTTTAATGCCTTTATACTTCTGAATTTATTTTATATGCTTGGAGCTGTAGAGAGGTTGGGTTATTAACACCTCCTCAAAAGTTAAAATACTTTATTGAAGCTGAACTGGTGGTTCGTTAGACAAGTGTTCAGCTGTTCCTGCTCAGCACTTAACTTCTTGTCTATGCTGTCTTTCATGACCCAGTTCTGAGCAGCAGTCTTAGGTCAAACATGTTTAAATACCATGTTTTAAAGTGAAGCTCATTAGAAGCTTAGATTGGAAGCACAGTTCCCAGAGATGCTAAACACTTGAAAGCTTTCTGTGTCTCCTTGAATCTCCTTTTCTGAAAATCAACTTCTCAGTAATTTGAATTTATATCTGTAGCATGAGAATTTAGCTGGATAGGTATTTGCTAAATGACCTAATGACTTACCACAGATGGTATCTTTCCTCCAGCCACCTAGATCTACACCTCCAAGCTCACAGGCAGCAGTGTATGCCTCTAAAATCTTGCAATATTGCTCATAATTCCCCTCTGTGGCACACAGGTCATAAACGCAGCTCTCAAAGTATGGCTGTGGGGGAATGTGCCAATGGCAGTCCTCAAAAGGCCCACTATTCTTCAAAATAATTTTGCAGAGCTCTTCATATTCTTTCTCTTTTGCTGTGTCACAAGCGGGTGGTACAACGGCAACTGGATTACACCTGCATCAAAAATAAATTGGAGCATGGTTATATAATTAACCTTTACATTTTGTTCTATCCTGCAAAGCATACCTCAGTGGTAATAGAATGCCATGCCAAATTCTATGGGTTTCCTGTGTATAGAAATTTCTAGTGTATGAAATCCAAAAGGGAGAAATATCATCACTCAACTCATAATTCTCTAGTAAGAATAGAACTGTTGACGTATGGCTGTCTATCCACAGAATGAAATCCAGAAGAAAGCAACAAATCAGTTATCTAACACGAGCAGGATAATTTCAATTCACTGTTGGGTATGGTAAGAGCAGTAATTTACATATGAAAGCATTAATAGACAGATAAATACCCCATGCCTACGTTAATCAATGTGGCATTATCTTAGGAGCTGAATCTGATAGATATATTTAGATTTCTCAGAGTAAGATGATAAAAAGGAGATGTTTTAGAATAGGAGAGTAAGTACAAATATCAAGTTATATGTAAAAAATGAGCCAAACTTTAAAAAAAAATCTACAAAGTTCATGTGGAAAATCTCTGAAGGGTGCCAGTTATTCAAATGTGAAAACACTAGCAAGCAAATAATATCAAAGCAAGGCTACTATGGAGTGTTAACCCTGTAACTAGATGATTTATGTTTCAGGCATTTTGCCATTTCCAGACACTTACATCCAGTTGTCATCCTTCACTGCCCAGCTGTCACCAAATTTATTTGGATCCTGCTCTAGCACTTTATCTGGTGTTAGAAAATCATCCAGTTGGTTGCCATTGAATGTTCCGCACAGACCACACAGCTGTCCCTTGAGACTTTCATCAGCCAGAATGAAGAGCTCTTGGTCACCATCAAACTTAACTTGGATCCCTATAGATGTATCAATGACCACATACTGTCCTTTTTTAGCTACTCGGGCTCCATGGTTCAAAGCCACAGGGAGAGAAACTTGAACTCCATTCACCTAAAGAAAATAGACCCCACACAATTAGGTAAGTCAGTAAAGCTCAAGGAAACAAAGGGCAGGTCTATACTGCCAGTACTGAAGCTTTCTTCACCAGGTCAGCCATATTCTAATGAACAATGCAGCCAGAGAAGTTTGAAGTCTAGTAGAGGTTAGTGGGCTGTATACTTATTCCAAAACTTGAATAGTGCTTAGCAGCACAAGTTGAGCTCCATGCTGTCACAACTACATACACAGCATGGAATAGCTAGTGTAAAGCTAGTGTATGGATCAGAGAGTGCAAAGGAGAAACTAATATTTCTGTTTTAAAGACTACATCTGCAAAATTCAGACTGAGATTGTGTTCAGCAAAAGATTTCTATTATAGACAAAGCTGATTTTTTTTCTCCCCTGCAGCCTCATGTAGTCAAGATTTGAATGGATAAAATGAAGGGTATGCTGACTTCTGCCTTCTTTGGGGAAAAAAACAAACAACACAAAAACCAACAACAAAACAAGCAAACAAACAAAACCCCAAAACGAACCCAAAACACACCACCCACCCACCCTCCCAACCCTCAAACAATTATGTAGCTTTTAAGTAAGTGCTGTCTTGGAGATGAACAAAATATGGAAGCCTGATTCAGTTCTTTCCTACAGAAATGTGAAGTGAATAGATGTGATGGATTGTTCATGCTTAAAGCAAAACACTTACATAAGTCTCTTTCTTTTTCTTCAAAATTATCTGAAGATTTTCCAGTGTGATAGCAACAGAATTCAAGGCTGTCCAGTTTGGGTTTCCTCTGTGTTCATTTCTGGTTGTGATTGAAAACTCAGAAGAATTTGTGCATGTCTCAACAGCAGTGTAATTGCAGTCTCCTTGGAAATGGTACAGTTTCCCATCAAACGTTACATAGTGTGGATCTCCAAAAATGTGGCAGGTGCTGGGATTCAATGGATAACATCCCAGAAGTCCATTCTGCACCTTGCAAACTTCGCTTACTTCACATCTGTCTGAATCACAAACCATATTTCCATTTCCATTGCATACACATCGCCCTGCACAGTCTTCTTGCCAAAATGCTTCTCCTTTCTGTTACAGACAACAAAATGAAAATCAATTAAAAGAGTCCATGGTAGTGATGAGCTGTGAAAGAGACCCCTGATCTACATGCCAGAACAAACCTCATAATATTTGTCATTCTGATGGCAGCCACAGTTGCTCGTGGACACACACTGTCCCCCACTGATGACAAAACCATTGTTGCATTCACATCCTTCTACACAAGGTTTGCTGCAGTTCATTGACGCAAGAGGGTCAATGCAGGTTGCTGGACAAGCACTGGTGCATGGGTTGTAATGACTATTGGGAGGGCATATGATAGCTAAAAAGCAATAAAAGGCACATAATTGACACTCATAACATGCACAAAACCACAATCCAAAACTGTGATTACTTTGAACTAGTGACAGTGGGGATATGTTTTTAATCCTGAAATGACTTCCCTTTTAGAAATCAGAACACAAAAAAGAACACATTCAACAAGAAAAAAGCAAGAATGTTTAGCACATATACCATGGGTATTAAGCACCTCCAAATCCAAGAAAACACTGTGCCTCTCTACACAAGACCTAGTACTGAGCTGATACATTTCGAGAAGTATGCAAATTGCCAAGGTCATTAGATATACTCTGGAAATAAACAAAGCTATTAAAGGCAATACACATAAAACTCAGAGGTCATTCCACGTTACTGGGAACCCACAGCTAATGATCTGACACAAATTCTTGAGAAAATGGATTAAATTCTCCTTTCCTCTCTGGTAGAAAACAATAATAAGGTAGCATCTGCAGAATTCTATGTCATACTATTTTTAATGTGTCTATGTGAGATTAAGATCTCTAAAGTATGTGTGTTACTGGCTAAAATCAGTCTCCTAGGACAGCAAGGGAGCTATTCAAAAGTTCAATTCTCTATAGAAACTCACGGCAGAAGGTGGCATTCCTCCAGGGAAGAAGAGTNCTACATCTTCCCTGAGAGAAAGAACACCTTCTAGGTGCCAGGCAATGCAAACCGGTGTCCATCACACACTGACACATGGATGCCACCATGGCTTTCAGAGCCATGTCTGTTCTGCACATTGCAGTGGCCACTGTTCAACAGCAGCCACATTCCCTGTTGGCCTCTTTCCCCTCCAACCCCTCTGCAAAGGAAAAACAAAGCAACCTGGTGGCTTCAGGGGAACCCCCTTCTTGCACCTGGGAACAATGGAGATGTCTGGTACAAGCTAGGCCCTGCCAAGAAAAGCCAGCCCTGCCCTGCTTTGGCACCACACTGGTGTCAGCCCCACTGCCTACCAGCACTTGGCTCTTCTCTTTCTTGACAATGACAATGCGCTCTCCGTACACCTCAACCAGCACTTGACGCACGTAGGACACCCTGGTGTTGCCACGATGCTCGTTCTTGGCCTCAACATTGAAGTAGGGCAGGGAGCTGGTGTTGGAGCACACTTTGGCCAGGGTGTAGGTGCAGTTGCCCATGAAGTTGTGTGTCATCTTGTCAAAGGTGTTGTAGTGAGGGTCACCGTGGACGTGGCAGATGCCATAGGATTCTTGGAGGCACTGAGGTTTCCCATCCTGCACCCCGCAGTACTGACCAACAGGGCATGAGGCATTGGAGCACTGCACTTTGCTTCCTGGTGAGAGACACCTGCACTTGGAGGAGCAGGTGTTGTCCATCCAGAACTCAGAGCCCACGGGGTAGTGCTGCCCATTGTGCCAGCAGCCACACTGCTGGCTGGGCACACAGCGGTCATTGTAGAGCAAGTAGCCGCTGTCGCACACGCAGCTCTCCACGCACGGCAGCTTGCAGTTGTAGGGTGCTAATGGGTTGGCACAGGTGGCAGGGCAGGCTGCAGCACAGGTCTCATAGTGACTATTAGCTGGACAGGATAGAGCTGTGGAATAAAAGGTAAACCTACTTATTAATCTTTTTTTAAAACAGCTATAGCTTTGATTTTGTTTCAATTGATATCACATTCTGTTTTGTTTTCCAATATTGGGGGATATTTCTGAATTCCGAGGCTGTTTGATGCATGCCTTTGTCATCTTTCTATCCTTTAATTTAGAGGTTTGAGCTATTTAAGTCTTCATTCTTAGAGGGAAATCCCAGGAGACCTCTTATTCACAAATATTTTCAATTCCTGTATTGACTGAAAGGTCTTGTTAGATATTTGCCCTAGACCTGCCATATTTATGTTCTAGTCCTGACATTTAAATCTGATCATATTGAAGCCTTTTAATCCATATTTTTTCACTTCTCCAAGGTGAGAGATTGCATGTTAAATAATCAGGATGTACAAGTGCTCCATTCTTTTTTGAGATCTTGTTACATACATGACACATAGAGATACCCAAGCTAGTTATAGGTTTTAAACATGGGCTTCTTTCAGGTGTGAAACCATCAGAGCTCAGGTTTCCTGAGCAATCTTTTTTCTGCTTCTCAATGTTTACATGATGCAGTTCAGGTTTTGACATATTTTCTCACTCTATTTTTATCCTTTTTTCCTATGAAGATAGAGATCACACAACTACCTTGTACATTCCTGTGCTCATCCTCCCACTTACTAAATTCGACCTAGCTGAGTCATTGGAGGGCTTCATCCTGCTTAGAAACCATAGAATCTATGGCAGAAACCCTCAGTAACATCCCCAGCAGAGAAAATGCTCCAGGCTGGAGCCTACAGTCAAATATGAAACAAGAGTCAGAAAAAAAAATGAGGCTTCAATCATTCCAGCATTTACAGGCAAGTCTCTTTCTTCAATCTTTCTATCTCCTTCAGCACAGGAGGCACACAGGGCACTGGATCACTGCTTCACATTCCTTGCATTACGTCAGGTGTGAGCAGGACTGTCAGACACTTTTAAAATCCTGCTCTAAAGATTGCACGGTGGTTTTTTTTCCCTACAACATATGCCTGAATGTTCCTTTCTCACAGTCCCAGACTGCTTGGATTCCTTATCACCATCTAGAGTTTTGCCTTTCATCTGTTTTGGCTTGTGTCCCTTCTGTTTTCCTGTGAAGTATGCACACTGATGTGGTTTTGCTGAGGTTGCTGCAAGAGAAGGCACAATTTCCCTTCTGTTAACTGGGTCCCTGGCCACGCCGCAGGGTAGAGATGCTGGAAGCATAGGAGAAGGTAGCTCAGGGACTTGGGAGGGAAGATGAGTAAAACTCCTGCATATCTACTAAATGTGCAACATAAGAGCCTTTTTCTCAAAGACACTTATGTTTAGGCATAGGTTCTTCAGAAGGTAAAAATCCTTCCAAGTCAAATGCTCCTGACACATTTAATATCCCTGAACAAAATTATAGGGATACCAGAGCACAAGCCCTATGACAAGCAGCTGAGAGAGCTGGGGTTGTTCAGCCTGGAGGAGACTCAGGGGAAACCTTACTGCTCTTTACGGCCATATGAAGGAGGTTGTAGCCAGATGGGCATTGGTCTCTTCTCCCAGGCACCCAATGACAGAGTAAGAGGATACACTCTCAGACTGCACCAGGGCAGGTTTAGGCTGGCTGTTAGGAAGAAGTTCTTCACAGAGAGAGCGATTGGCATTGTAATGGGCTGCCTGGGGAGGTGGTGGAGTCACCGTCCCTGGAGGTGTCTAAAAGGAAACTGGATGAGGCACTTGGTGCCATGGTCTAGTTAATTAGAAGGTGTTAGATGATAGGTTGGACTTTATGATCTTGAAGGTCTTTTCCAATCTGGTTAATTCTGTGATTCTGTGATAGAGGAATTCAAAAGAAAATGCTCCAATTCTATTTTAAGATGGACTAGACAGAATTTCCTCCTTTCAACTGATGCAGCTTAACTATCTTCACTAGAATCTTCCCGAAGGAATCAAACTGAGGGCTATGTGTATCCCTGAAATCTTTAGCCTGATTAGCTAAGATTCATACTGTTATGTGAGTTCAAAAGATGTAATATTCAGGAAGTCCTAATTATATCCTCCTGCCAAGTGGTAATTGCCAGTATTCTTTGATACATACGGCAAAAGGTTGCATTTCTCCATGGTGTCAGCTGGGCACCTGCAGCTTGGCACACGTCTGCATAAGCCTGCAGGTTTTCACAGAGGGCTGCATCATTCAAATGAAGTTCACAGAGATCATACTGGCAGGCTTCAGAATAACTTTGCGGATTGACTACCGAGTGGCAGTTCTGGAATGGGCCATTGGGATCTGTGATTAGACCACAGTATTCATTGCTTTGGATCAGAAGTTTCTCATCTGCAGTGCAATTTGGAGCATGGCCATCGTCTGGCAAGCATCTAGTGTGAAAAAAAAAAAAAAAAAAAAAAAAAAAAGGGGAAAAATTCACTGATGAACTTGGCATGCATAAGAGGCTTTTCAAATCACATCTAACAAAACTATAGGTCTATCCCCAGGCTAAGTATGGCATATTTTAAAACTTTGTATTTCAAATACTTAAGACGGAAATTTAGATTCTAATATGACCTCTTTATAACCTTTGAGAGTCCTGAAAGAAATCTAAACATTTATTTTTTGCTTTAAGTCAAGCCTTCTATGTGGAAAATACCCAGGAAGAACAAATAAAATTTAAAATCATTTGAAGTGAAACCTCTACCTCATTAAATAATGTATTGTGAAATTATGAAATAAATTGTAAAACATCTCAGAAGAGGCCAAACAAGATCTAAGGCTAAAGCCTAACACAGGGTCCTACCTGGAGTCATTGTAAACTTGCCAGCTGTTGCCAAGGCTGGCTGAGTTTTCTTCCATCTCTCCCTCTGGGTTAAGGAAGTCATCTGCTTTGTGCCCATTGTAATTTCCACATATTCCACAGACCTTAGACATATAAGTACTGGGAAGAGTGATTTCTGCTCTGTGGTTTCCATCAAACTTCACGTTCAGTCCAAAGTCAGTAGCGACCACAACATACTGCCCACTGATGGAAATACTGATAGCTTGTGCCAAGGTCACAGGGAGCACCTGGCTGATTCCATCAACCTGCAGACACAGGGAGGGACAATCATTACAATCACTTGCAAATACGTATTTATAAGTGATATTGAGAATAGGACTTGCACAGTGAGCAGGAAGAACTCACACTGTTTTAAGCACTATTTAATGTGAGCCTTGTGAATCCAAGGGTTTGAGGCCATATTAACATAGTGACATAGCTTCCAAGTGCAGTCAGAGTGAGCTTGGTGAACCAGACCCAGCTGGCAAAATTCCAAGACTTGGCACGGTGTGTCAGCAGTAACTGCTTACAGGCCTATCCTTTATTTTGGATCAAATGAGATTTAAAAATTGCAGCTTTCAGGACCAGAAAAATCTATGTAAAGCTTCATTTTTTGTTTTTTTCTCTTTTAATTTTTATGTTCAAAATGACAGACAACAGAAATCAAGTGCCCAAGGGAAACATTAAGTTTATTTTAAATTTATTATAATTAATATCTGCTTGGAACATGTGTTATCAGATAGGTAAGAAAGTTTGGGTTACTAAGAAACGTATATATTATTAAAACAGTAATCACAGAGGGAAGTTATAAACAGAAGCTATTGGACAAATCTGAGTATATGTTCCTGTGATCAGAAGGGCAAGATCTTGGTGTACATTCAGATCTTTATCTCCTGTCACATAAATTACTTTATGCCTTTTTATGAGGAAGGGTGGTAGTGAAGTAAGATGACTTATTCATTTATTGGAGGTTCGAATCAATACACCTCTGTTATATTGGCCTTTTATGGAAAGCAGCCACACAGGAGCCTTAAAATACAATAGCTGGCCAAGTGACATAATCAGTGTGAGGGAAATCATCAGACTGTCACTCTGTGTGTCACTTGGAGCTCTTCTGGCCCTGCACTATGGCAAATGTCAGGTGTTAAGTGAAGTTAGCAGTGACATGGAATAAGTAAAAATCGTGGAATCAGAGAATGGTTTAGATTGGAAAGGACCTTCAAAGGCCACATAGTCCAATCCCCTCCAAAGTCGGCAGGGACATGCTCAACAGGCCCAGAGCCCTGTCCAGCCTCACCTTGAATATCTCCAGGGATGGGCCCTCAACCACCTCTCTGGGCAACCTGTTCCAGTGCTCAACCATCTTCACTGTAAAGAACTTGTTCCTAACATCCAATCTAAATCTACTCTTCTCTAATTTCAAACCATTGCCCCTCATTCCATCACTGCAAGCCTCCATAAACAGTCCCTCTCCAGCCTTCTTGCAGGCCCCTTTCAGGTACTGGAAGGTCACTATTAGGTCTCCCTGGAGTCTTCTCTTCTCCCAGCTCCCTCCACCTGTCCATGTAGTTGAGCTGCTCTAGCCCCCTGATCATTTTTGTGGCTCTCCTCACAGGATTGGGAAATAACTACCAGAATGGACTTGGTTAATGCAGGGCCTTTTTATTCCCAATCATGAGCATGAGGGGCAAGCTGGAAACATAAACTAGCCTATCAACTCTGCCTAGAGCGTCAGCTCTAATCCCACCTTTTAGCAACACAGGACAAAATTTTAGCCTGTGTTTCCAACCCTGAAATGTCAAGGTTTAAGAATTCCACACTATTCCTACTCATAGCTGTCTGACTGCCCTCTAAATAATACTATATGCATACTGGAAAGGTGTAGTCATTGCACAATGACATATTCACTCACCCTGTGAGTTACTGGTGAGAGACAGTGCGCTCCAACCTTACCTTAACAACTCTCTTTTGGCCCAGATTGATCCCATAGCCATACACCTCAATGTACACATATCGGACATAGGACACACGAGTGTTGCTTCCCCTGTGCTCATTGGCTGCTTCCACATTGAAGTAGGGCAGGGAGCTGTTGCTGTCACACAGCTTGGATAGGGTGTAGGTGCAGGTGCCCATGAAGTCATGACGCTGGTTGTCGAATGTGTAGTAATGAGGATCTCCATAAATACTGCAGATTGCTTCTGGAAACAGGAAAAAGGAATATGTTTTCATTAACATATGGATGCATCCATAAATGCCACCTCATTGAGCATGGGAAAACACAATCATAGAATCATAGAATGGTTTAGGTTGGAAGAGACCTCAAAGATCATCTAGTTTCAACCCCCCTGCCATAGGTAGGGACACCTCCCACTGGAACAGGTTGCTCAAGGCTTCATCCAACCTGGCCTTGAACACCTCCAGGGAGGGAGCATCCACAGCCTCCCTGGGCAACCTGTTCCAGTGTTTCACCACCCTCATTGTAAAGAACTTCTTCCTAACATCTAGTTGAAATCTCCCCTCTTCCATTTGACAAATTATGTATGGAAGAAGTGATATACAGAAAAGGTAGATTTATATAGCCTAAAGCAATGCCGCAGAGAGAAACCCAAAGCAATTAACTGAAGCTAATCAGTAGCACAGGTAGTTAAATATTTAGGTTCCCTTCCACAACCCACTGACTAGCACATATGATGGGCTAAAATTACCTGTCACTGGAGGTGGCGTAGGTTCTGGTGGTGTAGGTGTTGGTGGTACAGGGGTAGGGACAGCTTCTGTTAGTAGAAAAGTGCAGTATAATGAGTTACAACATCAGAGGGTGAACGCTACTTGAACGCTAACATACATGAATTTCTCTTATTCTTCACCAGTATAAAATTAGAAGTGGAACTGCATATTTTAAAATGGGGGGGTGTGGGTCTTTTGAAGAAAGCTTCTTTAATTGTTAGCTTGGCTACAATGACTCAGCTTGTGCTTCTCTGGAGCTGGAAGTGTGTTTAAAATTGGATACCTAACTCCCTCTGGTGTGTATGTTAAAGCATGAAGGTCATACAGTCTGCAGGTGTTGGCAGGGAGTGAGTGCCTGCCAGCAGGTGCCATATAGCAGAAAAGAATAACTCTCAGGGCACTGGTCGTTTCTAATCAGAGTTTTGTTATTTCTTCAAATTCATCTGTACGTAGGAATGTGACAGCCCTAAGAGGTTTCTACTGACAGACACAACAGTTGTGCTGCGGAGTCTTCCCTCCTGCCTGCTTCTGCTTGTTGGCAGATATTAGCATCTTTTCCAACTATTCTTTACCCATCACACAGATATTTTCTAAAAGAAGTGGTCCCCTTGGTGTACTTGTGCTCATTGGCTGCTTCCTTGCACTAGCAACACCATGATGAATATTCTTTTGATGTCATGTTTATTAACATGTGAATGAGTGACAGAGCTGAATCTTTGCAAATACAACAGACTGAGTGAAACCTTCAGAACATGCATGCATATCACTCCTGCCCCTTTCCATAACAAAGAGCAACTCTTCTTATTCAAGTACTCTCTTATTTCACTCTAGTGAGTCGTCCATTGTGCACTGAGTATGCAGTAACAGTGATGAACTGGAGACAGCTAACTAATGAACTGATTGATGGAGAACAGTGTTTCCCACCTACTTATAGATGTACTGTAGGTATGTAATCGTCCAAATGAATCCACTAGTAAGGCAGTTGGTAAGGCAGCATACTGATAAATCTTTGCACAAAACTGTCTCGTTCACTTAATGAGCTCCAACTTCAAAGCCGAAGATATTTTCCAATAGCCTGCCTGACAAATGGGATCAGCTCCTTTGCATGCACTGGTTTCTTATACATCTGTTTATTATATGCCTGTTTCCTCACACCCAGCTCCCTACTCCAGTGTCAATGCACTTTTTGCATGTCTAGCCCAGAATTGCTCTTTTTGTTCTTTCAGCCCTTCGGGGAAATTATAGGAATACTAATAATGGCTATATTCTGACAACAGATACTTTCCATCAAGCTTTAAGTTAATTTTATGGTAGATCTGAGGAAAAAAGCAGGAGGGTATCTCTTCCTAAGATAATAACCTTTAAAATATAAGGTGAAGAACGTCTGCAAGGGACAATATGAATACCAAGCACCATAACCTAAAGACTGCTTGCTAAAGTTTCCTTGGAAGGTAATTTTTCATGTGACAAATGGAGATATAAGGAGGTTTTTCATGAGTTTGATTAAAATGCCTACTCAATTAAACATTCTTGTAGAAGCAAAAACCGTTGGGAGGTCTTTGACTTTTACTGGACCTGATAATTCACTTGACTTTCATCATATGGGTAGCCATACAGTTGAACAGAGGGAGGAGCATGCCTCTCTTGTGTCTTGGAGTTACCTTAGTGCACCATCCAGTGGCTGAATCATGTGCTAATACGCTTGGGAAAATGAAGCAGCTCTCCTTAGCCCTCAAAACAAACAAACAAAAGGCCCCAAGTACTTCTCACAGTACCATCAAGAAAAAAAATGTGTTCTGAAGGTGTGGACCTGAATCTTTGCCCTGGCTAGTGTAAATCTGAAACATTTAGTTGTCATTATGTGAGTAGGATTTCACAGACAGTAAGACCTGCTAAGACCTAACAACCCTTTTTGTATAGTTTTCAGCAAGTTTCTTGTTCAATTCATATTTGGGAAGTATTGCATGCTTGTCAGTGAAGATGGGATGAAACTGTAAATCACTTGCAGATCCTAGTCACTTACAGCTTGTGCCAGTTTTGGCTGATCTGTTACAGAGTCAGGGATCAAGCTCAAACTGCTGATTCATCATCAGAGCTGACAGTGCAACTCAGCTTCATTGACCCTCCATTATTTCTTCGTTGTGACATGTAGCGGAACTGCATATTTGCTGACCTCATATGGACTGAGAGTTGCTGTCAAGTGCTGGTTAGAACATTTAATCTGGAATCCAAGGCCAATGTGCAGAGCCTTGGCTGGGATCAGAGGTGCAACTTAGACTTAAAGTGAACATAAAGTTTGCTTGACCTTGTGAAAAAGATCACATTTGCAGAGAAGGGGATAGCTTATTCTGAGTGTTTGAGGTGGTGAAGAAAGATTTAGGAAGAAACTACAACAAAATAGCATTCAGATGAAGAGAGCTGTAAAGCTTTTGCCATTTCTTTTCTGTGGTTTGATGTTCTGAGGAGTTTCTGTATTGTACATGGAATTGAATAATACCCAACAGCTTAGACAGAGATGAAGGAGCAGAATACAGTAATGGTGTAAACAGAGACTTACCACAGGATCCATCTCTTACTCTGACATTGTCCAGTGCTGTATCCCCATACTCTGTCAGTCCTCGAACAGCCTCGAAAATTACCTAGGCAGGACACAAAGTGAATTGCTGCATCAGAGTTGTTTAGGCAAATATGAGACCATTGGTCTTAGCATGTTTCTAAAATATTCTTTCCAGTCAGTCTCTATAGGCATCAGGTAAGTGCCGGATATAATGCTATTCTTAGCTTCCATTAGAAACCTTGATTATATATTCAGTAATAAGCTAAGGACTTCAGGAAACATCGTTCTGTGTTTCACTGACTGATAAATGATTTATGAGAATTAGTTTCCTGAATTCTACAGAGAAGTCCAACGTAGGCAACATCGCAATGTTCAAATCTTAACTCGGCAGAAAAACCTGCATTTAATTAAGGCATCTAAAGTCCTTGGCTTCATGATAAAATGAAGAAAGGAAGGAAGGAAAGGGAGAGAAAACTAAATATATTGTAATTATCTAACTAACAGAACCAGTAATACTCAGGGGTTTTTTTTGTTTCTTTTCCTGGTTCATTGACAGAGAGCACAAGGCCATGATAGTAACAAAATACAAAGCAAGAAAACAATGGTTATATTTTCTACTTCACATGCACAAAACCTCTATGGCCTAGAAGGGAAAAGAAATGTTGACACTTTGCAAAGAAATTGATTCTGGAAATATATTACCTTTATTTTTCTCGGTGTTGAAAAATTATGAGTGATGGCACCATAGATCCACGAGGAGCTCTGATTTCCCTTCCGACTCCACACCACAGACTCCCCTGTGCTGTCTTGGATAAGCACTCTCAGTTCATTCATGTCTTCTGACCCAAACATGTAGTACCAGAAGTCGATGCATATTTTTTCAGAAACCAGAGTTTCTGGGCTCTCAAGCCTGTTAGTGTCAAAGGGGATCAGGTTACTTGCTTCTTGGTAGATGAAGTAGCCTTCTGCAAAATGAAGGAAAAAAATAAATGGTTGGATATTTGTATTTTGTTAGGTGATATTCAACACTGAAGTGCAACCCAACTCTGGGAGAAATCAAAGGCATCATGAGCAGAGCAAAAAAAGCAAAGAAGAGTGCATTTGGAATTTACATTGCCATGGTTAGCACCACGTAGTTATACAAATTAGGGTATCAGCTGGAAAGCAAAGCAAGTCCCATCAAACGTGAATACATTTGGGATCAGAAATAAAGATGTAGGCCTCTTTTGAGAAACAGCATCTCCGGATGTAGTGCCTCATTGATCCTTATTCAGTTTCCCCTTTCCTCAAAGGAAAATAAAACCACCTGCCATATACCTTCTCTTATGCAACATATTTTTTTCCAAAGACTTTGGTCTCAAGATGAGCAAGTCCCTAGCACAAAGAAAATTCCAAACCATCAGCATTTGGGTTTTTTTTCCTCAACATGGAAGGTATAGAAAGCAAAGCAGATATTTCCATCAAAATATGTATCTTTGACATTATGTAAAGGAAGGAAATGTCTCAAAATTCAGAAACTCTTTCTTTTAGGGTTTGAAATGCTTTAAGGCTGAACTGGTTCACATTTTTTCTGAAGTTTTTTGCTTCCCACAGGCTAAGATCAAAGCTATGTTTCCTTAGTGCAGTTAAAGTCAAGTCTCTCCCACATGACTATGGCAAGGAATTAAAATGAAGTGTCTGAGCATTTTAAAATGGTAAACTATAGCTCCAAATATAGCGCCTGACGTTCAGCCATACGTTTTATTTGGCAAGAAAATGTTAAGTCACCTTTAAAGTTATATAGTCTGTGTCAATTCAGACAGCAAAACATCACTTTTTTGTGTGGATTAAAAAAAAAAAAACAACAAACATTTCATATCGTCTTTCAACAGGCAATTTTAATTGTTGTTATCAAAATGCTAAAAATACAGAAAATTATTTAGCAAGAATCCCAACTAATACTAATGTAATCTGCTTATTGAGTCTGACAGTAGCTGACCTTTCAGTCTCAGGATAATTACAGCAAGAAGGATGATTGCAAACTGATCCCCCATAAATGGATCTGCTAGCACAAGGATAGCAGTTCAAATGGAAATGGAGCCACACTAAGCACTTGTTTGATGACATGACCACGTCAGACCCTGGTTAGTCAATCATACATAGCTGAGGACAAGATATTATTTAATTTCAAAGCTGATCTTGTAACACTCTGGTAGCACAAGCACTATCTAGTGCCAATACAGCAACCATAACTTTTATTGCCATCAACTGATATCAATGTAATTTGGCCACAAGGCCCTTCTTGAATAAAGATCTGTTTTACATCACTGCATTCTCTATGAAGCCTTAAGCATGGCATATTTCATTTTTTTTCTATTTCCATGCACTGAGAAACACATCCAGCCCCAGACAGGGCAGTTTAGTTATAACCAATATGGTAAGAAGCCAGGGAAGTGAGTCAACATAAAGCAAACACTGCATGTTTCAAAGGGCTTCACAAATACCTGTTGGTTTTCAAAGAAAGAAGAACAAAAGCATCAACCATGCCACAACAGAGAACTTACCTCCATCAGGATAGTCACCCTCAGGACCTGTTCCTTCAGTGGGAGTGTCATGCTTGGTTCGTATCCACAGTCCCTGGTTGACATTGCAAGGTTGGGTCCAGTCACAAAATGGTCTTGAGTTGTTGTTAAAATCACATCTGGTGAGGTAAGCTGAAATACAACACATTAAGTTCAGAAAGAGGAGCTAGCATGTTCAAAATCTGCACTGGATGTTAACAGCACTGATGACAAGGTTACCTGCTTCAGGGTCCCATCTTCTCAAGCCACCAATTGGTCTTTGCCTGAGCCTGCCAAGGAAAACAACACAGTGAAGCCCTTGTGGAATGAGGGACTCAAAAACTGTTTAAGAAAAAAGTCTTGGGACATCAACATATATCTTTGGGTGCCTCACTGAATAACTGAATACACCCAGGGTTTCATCCCTGTCTGACTCTTTCACTTGCTGTAAGTATGTACTCAGACATAACAAAGCTCTGGGAGTGAGTCAAAGGTGGGATACATTCAATTCACCTAGTGTGCAAGGATCCTCTGCTCTGTACCCCACTGAACTGAGAGGGGACCAGCTCTCCAAGATACAAAAAAGGGATGGATGCATGCAGCTCATCTCAGACAATGTTAGGATAAATAGGAGAGACCTGCTATTAACTTGCTCATGGCATCATCATCCCCACTGTTGCAAATCAAAGTGTGTAAATGGTAGCAAACCAGTGCACCATGTAACTCTGGTATTTGTTGGAAGGTTACAGACATCTTTTAACCCCTGAAAATCTCTCAGGACATAATGCCGTCATCTCATTCAGCTCTTCTCATTTACCCTGAAAATCCTGCAGAGCAAAAGCAGATACAAATGTATAGTTCTGTCTGTTCTACAAAGTGCTGCAGAAGTGGATTGACATAAGACCAAAATCCTACCACAACTGACAGCACAAATGGCTCTGTTCTTTGGATGTCTTGCACAGAAAAGAGAGTTCCAGGAGTGTGAAGCTACAATAGTAGGATCTGACATAGCCTAATGGTGGTTCACAGTTTCAGGAGGCACGGTCCAGCTACCACCTCTGTGGTGCCCCCTCCTTAATTGTCTGTACTGTACTTGACACTGTATACAGAATCTACCCTTAAGTGAATGCTCCCAGTGCCCCTTGAAATCTAAGCAGTGACATCCAGAGAAACTAGGCACATTAGGAGCAAATATTAAACAATCAATTCATCAGTGAAAGGAAGCAAGCAACTGGAAAACAGACTGAGCTAAGTCTGAGAAGGAGTGAGAATATGTGAAGACAGATAAAGTAAGAAATTTCTTTGCTGTTTCTTCCTAGGTTTCTCCTTCCATGAGAAGAATAAAGCTGTGACAAGTCTCTATTTAGTGCTCTTTAACATGTTACACATCAAAGCTGTGACAAGTCTCTATTCAGTGCTCTTTAACATGTTACACATCAGGTAAATCTGGAGGCAAAGGTTACTGTAGGTATGATAAGAGTCAAAAGTGTTTTATAACTACTGCAATTTTTCTGTCAAAATCTCTCCTCATCAGGTGTGCCGTTAGAAAATCCACGTCACAAGTTTCTCTTACAGGCAGGAACCAACAACAAAACTTCAGTTACTGATTCTTTTCAAATAAGGACCTGGTTCAATTGTGTAACATTCCACATTTAAAAACTGGAAAGAAGAAAAAGGTGAAAAAGGATATTCATCATTAATAGCTAAGCTTCATGAACTGAACAACATTCAGTACCGTGCTACTTACCCTGTGGTATTCACCACTGAGATACAGAATAAAATTAAAATGGATTGTAGGTTCCAGAGTGTCCCCATGCTAGAAGACAGAGCTAAGTCTTCTGTGTGGTAGAGCTTGCATAGTAATCCACCTGCTGTACTCAGCAAGGACGAACTGAGGGCAACCTACAGTGAAGCAGAATATATTGACCAGAGGGTGGAGGCGACTATAAAAGTCTGTCTAACCATGTATCGGTTATGTTCCCTGTCTTATCTGCCTTGAGATGAGCACATATGAACTGGAAGCTCATATTCTGTCTCACTTGCTTTGACACCCTTAATTGTTTGCTGCAGAGACTGATTTTGACTTGGGAAATTATTTTGTTGCTACTGGTGTATATTCAAAAAGGGATTTTTTTTTTTTTTCACTCTTCTCACATTGATAGCAAGACAACTTTCTTCATTTAAAACTCCTGCCCAGCTTTCACTGCTAGTACAAGTGAGATTTTTCATGTTGACTGAGTTTTCTCCCTCTCCGAAGCTAGCATTCAGCAGAGCAGATAGCAAGCTTTCAATTTACTCGCAACAGTCATGTTGTCATGGACGCAACTTGCAAACTTCCTGAAATATTACTGCTGCCATATGGCCCCTGCTTAAAAATAAAATGATTGTTTTCTGGGCTGCAATGAATTCTCTGTTGGTTGCTGGTACAGAAAAAGCAGTCACATCATTCCACTGCCACTTGGGCCTTTTCTGTTCTTTTGCAGCATTGCTTGCCTTGGAGTCTGCAAAAAAAAAAAAAAAAAAAAAAAAAAAAGGCTCAAAGTTGGCAAAATTCCCTACTTCACCTGGTTTCATGAGCAACAAGAATCAAAGGAGTATCAGAGAGTGTGTAGTGTTTCCTTGCCTTGCCTGGAATCCATAGACTATGGTTGTTCTTTTGTCAAAATGAAGGATTCTCTGAGAGGGAGGCTTTCTGCAAAAGCAGCCTCTTAGTTACAATGACTTTCCCTTTATGATTATATTGAGGTCATGAAGCTTCATAGTTTAAGCCTAGAATTTCTTCAAATCCCTTTTCCCCTGCTCAGCACTGGCCTTTTAACAAGCAAGTGAGGAAGCTACTTACAGAAACAGAGGAAATAAGGAAGGATCAAATGATGCTAAGCAGAAGCACAAGCATATTTCAAGTGTGATGTTAATGGATGTGTTGACAATGGGCCTGGAGCTGCATTCTGACACAAACTCATGTCCCGCAAAAGCCCCTTCAAAGCCAGATGGTGGATGTTCACTTGGCTAGTAAACATCTCTCTCCAATGAAAATATTTTACTAGGACAATATGTGTATTTTTGCCAATCTGTGAACAGGGAAGAGGATTTCTGTGATTTAGAGACTGAAGAGACTCATTGCCTACACATCACCATTGACCACGCTTCTCCAGTTCAGCTTGGTAGAGGTTAGCGTGAAGGGAAGAATACAAGTAACCTTCAAATAAAAGCTGCAGAAGGCACACTGTGTGTTCAGCAGGCCTGCTGAGATGCTGGCCCAGCAATAATCTGGACTGGTAATCTGGGCAATAGCTGCCATTAGCAGTGTAATAGGTAGCAAGGGGCCCTCCATGGATGCAGACACTGTCCTTCTGCAGACAGGTCAGTGGTCCTTCATTAAGCTGATGCTACCCTGTATGACTCTGACAAGAAGATGGGAGTCCATCTTGGAAAGACAGCAATCCTCTGGTAAATCTGTCCACTGTCTTTGACCCCTCCTCACCCATGGCAAATGAGGGACTGCACCACCAAGAACACTCCTGTCCATAGAAAGTGGCAGGATCCCCAGCTATGCTGTGTGATCTTTTCTGTTGCTTTGTCACTCCTGTTTAATGTCAGATTAGGTACTCTATGAAAGCTGGAGTACTAATTAGGGCATTTCAGAAAGGGGCAAGTATTAATTCGCTACTGGAATGGGCTGCCCAGGGAGGTGGTGGAGTCACCGTCCCTGGAGGTGTTCAAGGCATGTTTGGACATGGCACTTGGTGCCATGGTCTAGTCTCGAGGTCTGTGATAATGGGTTGGACTTGATGATCTTTGAGGTCTCTTCCAACCTTGCTTATACTGTGATACTGTGATACTGTGCGATACCTACAGGAAGGATGACGAGGAAATGACATTTGTTTCCATTGGGATGTGACAGTATCCCACACTGACAAAATTGAGAGATAGGATCCCACCCAGAGGGACCAGATAAGCTTGAGAAGTGGACTTTTGTGAATCTCATGGTTCAACAAGGTCCTGCTCATGGGCTGGGGCAATCCTTGGTGTCAGTATCAGCTGGGGGATGAAGAGATTGAAAGCAGCCATGCAGAGAAGGATCTGGGGTTAGTGGCAAATGAAAAGGTAGAGGTGAGATGGCAATGTGTGCTCACAGCCCAAAGGCCAACAGCATCTCTCGCTGCATCAAGTCACCATGGCCAGCAGGTTAACGGAGATGATTCTGCCCCTATGCTCTGCTCTGATGAAACCTCACCTGGAGTTCTGTGTCCAGCTGTGGAGTCCTCAACACAAGGAAGATGTAGAGCTGTTGAAGTCAGTACAGAGGAGGGTCACAAAAATTGTCAGAGGGCTGGAGCACCTTTGCTGTGAGGACAGGCTGAGAAAGTTGTCATTGTTCAACACAAAGAAGACTCAACTCCAGGGAGACCTTTTTACAGCTTTCAGACATGAAAAATGGACCTATAAGAAAGATTGAGACAATCTCTTTAGCAGGGCCTATTGCAACAGGACAAGAGGTGATGGTTTTAAATTAAAACGGGGTCAATTTAGAACAGATGTAAACAAGAGTTTTGTTTTATAGTGAGGATGGTGAAACACTGGTGCAGATTGCCCAGAGAAGTGGCAGAAGCCTCATCCCTGGAAACGCTGCAGATCAGGTTGGATGGGGCTTTGAGCAACCTGATCTAGTTGTGGATGTCCCTTCCTACTGCAGGGTAACTAGATGATCTCTAGAGGTCTCTTCTGACCAAAACCTTTATCTGGTTCTGTGAAAGATGTCACTGCTCACTGCAGGACTGTTGAATTAGATGACCTTTAAAGGCCCCTTCCAATCCAAAGCATTCTGTGATTCCTGACAGTCAAACTCACCATTGCAGGCCTACCCTTTTCCTCCATCTTCATGCTTTGTGTCTGTATTGGTTTGAGTTTAGCTTCTCAGGGGAAACCAATACAACAATAGTAGGATGTCTT